>PVJI01008226.1:0-72547 GCA_004026765.1 Micronycteris hirsuta | reverse complement strand
CAACAGCGGGGGGCATCTGGGAAAAAGAAGATGAAACGAAGATGAGAAGAGACGGAATGGATGCCGGAGGGGTCTGGTGGAGGTGGGTGCTGCACGCCTGCTGACTGGACTTCACGGGAACCCCCAAAACCGCGCCAGCCCACCAATACCACGGATGCGCCTGCCCGACCCACCCCACGGGAGTGTTGGGAGGGTCCTCGCCCCCAGCGGGGGCTTCAGTGTGGTCTCCAGGGGCGGAGGGGCAAACTGAGTGGGAGCAACAGCGCCAGGGAAAGGCCAAAGGCATCCACCCCCCTCCCCCCCCCGCTTTCCAAGCGCAGGAAGCAGCAGACGCCAGCAGGGTGGAACCTGGCCGTCCACGAACAGAGCAGCTGTGGACACCCTGCCCTGCAGGCTCGCCTTTCCGTAGTCCTGCTGAGGCCACGGCCCGCACCCGGAGCGCCCCTGGGTGCTGTCTCAGTGGCTGCTCCTCCCCTGGAAGCAGGCAGACCAAGGCCACGAGTGCCCCGAGGAAGGGGCAGCAAGCCCTCCTCCGAAGCTTCTCTTCCAGACAGATTTCTCTGATGGTGCATCCAGGCCAGGTGGCCAGGAACGCGAACAGTGCCCTGCTCCCAGCTATAGCAGCCGCCACAGCGCGCACGGGGATGGGGACAAAGAGGCAGGCCCAAGTCTATCAGCAAACTCGGTTTTTCATGTGGTCCTAAAACCAGAAGGAAAGGAAAGGAAAGTGATTCCTGACACCCTTTAAGAGGTTCGTCCGGCGCGCCGGCGGCCAAGTGTGCTGCCGCCCTCGGGCCCCGAGCGGCCAGGACGCTGATTTTCCCAAGCACCACAGCTGGTTGGACGTCCCTGCCCCGTTCGTTTCCTTGTGACTTCTTGTTAAAATCCAATGACTTCTAAAGCCTTGCAGGCTCCAAGCCCAGCTCACAGGAAAACAGCAGAACCCACCACAAGTGGTATTTATTCCTCCAAGTAACAAGCAACCAACAGAACAGCCCCAGTGGCGAGGTTGGCTGGGCGGGTGGTCGCTCTAAGCACCGTGGATGGAGGGGAGCCGGTGCTCACCCTTCACAGGCACAGCCCCTTCAAGGGGGAAGAATGATGGCTTCCCCTTGGACTTGGGGATCCCTCCCGGAGGGCAGGCCCCAACCCCGGCCCTGGCTGGAAGTCGCTGTTGGCAGCAAAGCCCAGCCCGCCCAAATCGGACGTGTTGGCTCTGCAAGTTCATCTGGGTGAGGCGCTGGGGAAAACAACGAACACGGGATGGAAGGCGGCACGCACGCAGGACGCTGTCACGAGGCAGCTGAGCGTGCGAGCGGGAAGGGACGGCTGGGCGCAGGGCGGTCAGGTAAGAAAGGAAACGCACTCCCAGGTCCCACGTGGCTGCCTCGGACAGGCGGTCGAGGGCTCCCTCAGGAAAGGCTCCGAGCGGCGGCCTGGCAGCCCCCCCACCCCCACCCCCCTCCACACGACGGGAATTCACGGAGCTCCCTCCCTGTCCTCGGGCTCAGGGGCGCTGGGTCCGGGCCTCGCCACGCAGCTTCCCCTTTTCTGGCACTCACTTTTCCACCCACTCAGTCCACCCTCGAGCGCGCTGGCCGCTCCTCAGGGCCTGGCTCCCCACGTCCTCTCAGCACCGAAGGCAGCGCGGCAGACAGGGCGGGGGACCGGTTGTGTGGTGTGGGGCCCAGAGGTGGTGGTGGGGCCACACGTGTGGCCACGCCGGGCCATGGGCCACCTGGTGCGTGAGGTGGGTGATGTGGCCCTGGGAGCCTTCTGGGAGGCCCAGCACCCCAACACCACACCCGGGGACATGAGCCACAGGTATGTTGCTTCACAGGGTAAACGCTCAGGACACCCCCAGGAATCCAGGAGTGTGCTCGTTAGGTGCCTGCCACCCTTCGGAGCTCACACGTGTTTGTGCAAACTCAGCACCAGTCACGCTTTGAGTGGGTTATTCCACTTGCAAACCCTTCCTGGGATTGGTTCTCAGTGGCTCTTGGGAGAGCGCGTCCCTAGAAGCGCCCACCCTCTCCAGGGGCACCTGACACTCTCCCCAGACCGGGCAGAGCTGACTCCTCCCCACGGCGGTCCGACCGCAGCCATGGCAGCGGGTCTTGTGGGCCTGCAGGGATCAGGTCACAGGGAGCGGTCCTCTGTTTGTCCATCACCAAAACCCACCAGAGACCACTCCTTGCCGGGCAGCCTGCGGGGGCGGAGGCACGTGGTCCAGCTGCAGGAGGCCCCGCACCGCTGATGCAGGCCAGCCGACGTGCAGTGCAATGCTACCTCCTCAGGGGCTCAAAAAGCCTCCCGTGCCAGCAAGCCACCGGTGGAATAGTTCCAGGACTCTTCCCTCATGTGGGGACAAGAAGCCGGCTCCAAACACCTAAAAATCTTTCCTGTTCATACACACTGATTTTCTCTTTTAAAATACTGCCACCCTTCTTTCGAAGGCTGGTTGTCAAGTGTGACACATCTGACCTGTGTCTCCGCCCCTGCTGGCCCCCCCACCCCCCGCCCTGCTCCCGAGAGTGAAGGGTGCCGACACACTCAGGTGCAGAAGCAAATCCAGGGCGGGTCAAAGGCCTGAGAGCCAAGAGCAGACAACACTTAGGAGGAAAACAGGCGTGTTCATTTGTGACCTGGATTAGGACACCGAAAAGCAGAAGCAACCGAAGGGAAAGAAGTAACCGGACTTCATTCAAATGAAAGGTTTTGTGTTTCAAGAGCAGTATCAAGAACCTGAAAAGATGACTGCCCACCCCCCCGACCAAAAGAAAAAAAAAAAAAGACAAGGAGGATAATATTTGCAAATCATGTATCTAAGCCACCAAAAGCCAGGAAGGACTCCCAGTCAAGCACCCAGGTTCCTGAAGCTGAATGAAACTCGGAGATCCCTAGTGTGGACGCTGGCCACTCGAGAACACGGGTCCCTTGAGATCAGAAGGCGAAGGGAGAAGGGCCTCTGGGCGTGTCCTCCTCACCCTGCCCGTGGATTCAGCTCGGGCCCTGGGGCCCTGCTCTACAACCCTGCCAGGAAATCCGACCGGCACCGCGGAGGGTGGGAAAGATGCTGCAGTAAAACACAAAACTATTCGCAACCGAAACACCCCCAGAGACGAGGAGACACACGCGGCCGACCTGTGCTGGGAAGATTCAGGCCCACTCGGGACACTCGCAAGGGAGATGCTCACAGGGCCCGGGCCGCGGTGGCCAGTGTCCCGAAGCCGGGAGAACAGGGGTCCGTTTCCGGTTCCTTTAAACCAACTCACAGGAGGGGAGGGCAAGGCCTGACCCCATCCACCGCCTTCTCTGGACCTCACTTGGTAGGTGGAAAACGTGCTGAGCACACAGCACCCTCTGCCCCCCACCCCGGAGAGCCAGGGACCCACTTCACCAGGAAGGGGTGGGGGCTCAAACCCAAGTTCCCATGTGACTCCCCAGACCACGGCCCTCGTTGGATCGTCGACAACCCTGCAGATGGGTCGGAGCCATGCAGCCGTGCTGGACAAGAGTTCACAGAACCTTCCAGATACCCAGTTTTGTGAGAGGCCCATTAAGCTTTTGAGGCCTGGCAGGGTGGCCCTCTGCCCCTCCCCTGGCTGCCTGCCCACTACAGACAGAAGCCCCACATCGCACCCGAAAGGTCGGAGGAGGCTGCTCCGCGGGACGTGCGCTGGGGAACTAGCCCCACAGCCCAGCACGTGGCCACCAGGCCTGAGACGTGCCGGGGAGATGACGACGAGGACGACAAAAAAGCACCACTTCAGAGGGGCCAGCCTATGGCCAAGGCCCCACCTCAGCACGGCAACGGTTTCTTCTTCCCAGGCCCACTAACTCCCGCAGCCCACGGGGCCTGCTCAACCACTCCCCTCCTCAGCAGACGTGGAAATGGGAACAGAGAACTCAGTACGCTTGCCCAAAGACACACAGTAGACTGTGTATATCTGAATCACACCGCCCCACGGGCTGAAACCATGTTCCTGGGTGCATGGCCTGCCTGGGGGCCCAGTAAGGGAGCCACGAGACTGGAAGTCAGCCCAGCACAAGCAGCCACGAGAACAAAGGGCCACCCTGAGTCCGGTCTGGCGCGGAGGACACGACCAAGGCCCAGGCACCGAGGGTGGGAGACCCGTCATTCGCAGACTGGGAAAACGGGGCGGGCCGGAAGAGCGCCATCGCTCCAGGGAGTCACCCTGCTGGGCTGCCTGCCCCTCCAGGCAAGAAGGCCGCGTGCGTCAGGCGGGGACCGAAAGGAAGGCTCCCTCGTGCCGGTGGAGCGCCGGAGGCGGCTCGGTGCCCGTTTAAGGGTTGCTCCTCCCAGGTCAGCAGCAGAGGCCACGGTGGGGTGGCGGGTGCCAGGTTCGGGGCTCCGGACTGGAGGTCAGTGGTGTGCTCCTAAGTGCGAACGCCGGCCTCTCCCGCTGGATGGCCTGGCCGGGAGCCTGCCAGTAGGTGGGTTACAGCAGATCCAAACCTGGCTGCTGATCCCACAGCTGCCACGCAAAACACCACCCACATGGGCTGAGCCCTGCGTCCTGAGCGCTGCCCCCTGCCCCCGCCACACTGCTTTCAGGGAGGGTCACGATGACGCCCTGAAGGACAGGGACAGCTCCGCAGAGACCCTTCGATGGGAAAACGCATGTGCTGGACGACCTCTGACCGCAGGCTTCCATGCAGAGGAAGCCATCGATAATCCTCTGGGCCTCGAAACTGCGTTACCCAGCACCTGCTGGACTTCGAGGACACCCCTCGCCCCACCCCCAGCAACGGTGCATGTTTTCGCCAGAAGGCAATGCAGAATCAACAGAAAAAGGAGAAAATAAGGCAATTTAACAGGTCCTTCTCCAGCAAACCTTCCCAGGACTTCAAGGAGGAGATAATCTTTCTGTGATGATGACCAAACCCTCCCGTTGCTTAGCAACACGTAATTAAGGAACATATTTTCAGATCCGCTTTGCAGGCCCAGCCATTACCAGATGAAATTACCGGAGTCGCAAACGTCAGCGCCATGCAAAGCAGCTGGCTGCAAAGACAGAACATTTGACCGGGAGGGAGAGAGCATGGGCCTTCGGAAAACTGTCTGACTTTTCTCCTGCCACACAGTGTAGTAAAAAAAAAAATCCATACACGAGACAACAGCCAGAACCTACAGTGAGCGACAGGAGAAAAACCCAGCCAGTCACTCGTTCCCCTCCAGTATCAAGCGAAGGGCCTGCAGGTCGTCCTCAGGGGGAACCACCACCATTTCTGTCTGTTGGGGGTCCCCCGGCACCAGCCGCTGAGCATCTCAGGGCTGCAAGGCCAGGCCCCCGGGCCCCACCCGCCACTGTTTAAGGGGTGTTTTCACCCTGGTTTTCATGCCACCATCTTTAACCTCCAGTAAGTTACTCACAGAACAATGCATTTAAAAAGGATTCAATTAGTAAAAATTATGTCAGGGAGGCAAGAGTAAATAAAATAAAGAAAGGAAACCAAATTTACAACCTTAAACTGTCAGTAAAGCCTCAAGAGTTAAGCAGAAATTCCAAGTTTGCTCAGAGGACGCCCACCGGGAAGTTCACCCCCAGTGCCCAGGGAGACGCAGACCGAAAACCACACAGAAAACCATACAGCAACACTGTGGGTCCTACCCTGCTCCCCGACTCGGGAATACAAGACACAGTCCCCCCCGCCCCCCAACGGAAGAACCCCGCACCTGCTGGCACGCCAGACCGACTCCGCTTGGGACGGGCAGGGACGTCCACATCCCGCGGGGTCAGCCCTGCCTCCGACCCTGCGCAGGCCCGTCAGAGGTGCGTTTCCCACCACAGCCCACAGCCCGCGGGGGGCACTGGACGGTGCCCCTGTCTTCTCTGAAGCCACCCAAGGGGCTTGTGGCTTCGGTCTGTGCTGAGTCTTCCCCGGAAACAGTCACGTGTCGTCACCGGGAAGGGACATCCACAAACCAACCTTAGCGCCACCACAGGAAGGGGCGGCAGTGTGTCCCCAGGGCCCATGTGCATGTTGGGAGGGGGCATCTCTCCAGCCCTGGCCTGAGAACAGTGAGAGGGCAGGACCCGCCGGCCCCGTGCAAACCCCGCCCTCCGCTCCCGCAGCGCCCCGCGGGGCAGGGTGGCGGGTGCGTTACTTGGTTCCGGAGCGAGCATGGTGGACACGATGATGGGGGCCCCCGTCCGCCGGGCCACCTTCTGGTAGGGCGAGTGCGGCACGTGGAGGCTGTGGCCGGCTGGTGGCAGGGTGGACGGGTCCGCGGGGACACCGGACTTCCGCAGGAGCTGGGCGCCGCCGTGAGGGCTGGACAGAGGCGCGGCGGCCACGGTCCGCTCCCGCTTCAGCAGCTCCATGGGCACCGTGTAGGCCGTGGAATAGGCCGTTCGGGGGTGGAGGGGGGTGGCGGGGCCCGGGTTCGTCAAGGCCACTCCCGCCTGCGGGGGATACGCAGGGCCCAGCCGCACTGTCAGGGCGCACGGGGTAGGAGAGCTATACCCGGAGTTGGAGGGGAACTGGGGGGCGTGGGCACCCACCCCCGGGGCAGAGTAGGTAGCTGCCGACTCCAGCAGATGCTGGGAGGGAGCACTGGAGGGGCGGCGAGCCAGGTCCCCAGCTCGGGGGGGTGCTGCCTGCAGGGGACCCACAGGCTGGGACTGCAGGCCCGCGGTGCCCAGAGAAGACAGGTCTCCGAGGAGCTCGCTGCGGTGGCTGAAGCTGCTGGAGCGAGCCCGGGGCAGGGGGCCGGCCTGGCCCTGCCTCCGCAGCTGCATCTCCGTCCGGCAGCTGCTGGCCAGGCGGCTCAGGACGCGGGCCTGGCCCAGGTTGGGGGCCACACACTTGATGTCTGCGTCCTCCATGGTGGCCAGGACGGCTGGGGAGTCAAAGCCCTGCTGCAGCAGGGCCACCAGAGTGGCCTCCGCCACCCCCTCCGCCCGCAGCAGGGCCAGGAACTCGGGCATCGCGCCCCTTGTGCCACTGGACTCCTGTAAGCAGGGCAGGCCGGCCTCGCAGCTCCCGTAAGACATCCTGGAGGGAGCGCTCTCCTGCCCGCAGCCTCGACTCAGGGGGCCTGGTGCCGTCCCCGGGCCACCTTCCGAGGCCGCAGCGCTAGTGGGGTCCACGACCAGGCACGTGGGGGCCACCTGCCTGGCACTGGCAGGATCCGCAGGCCTCTCGCCAACACCGACATCACTGTAGGCCTGGCCAGCGGGGTAGGCGGTCACGTCTGCCCGGTACCTGCCGTGCGCCAGCTCCCCGGCGTGCCGCGGGGGCGACGAGGCCCTGCTCTGCGCCCGCAGTCCCGGGGCCACCGTTTTACCTGCAGGGTCCCGGTACAGGTGAGCCGAGTCCTGCAGCGCAGGGGCCCGGCCCTGCACTTGCTCCCACGTTACCCTGCTGCCAGGCATGCCATAGCCGGCCAGCGAGCGGCCGACTCCAGGGTCCCGGTGCTGGCGTGGCTCTCGGGGCACCTGAGTGGCTCCAGTCGGGTCGCCGTAGTAATCCCGCGGCAGCAGGGCAGCGCGAGCAGACATCACCGCCTGCCTGCTGTCGTAAAAGGCGAAGTCGGGGACGGAGCTCTTCCTGCCGGCCACAGCACTGTAGAAGACCTCCCGGCACAGGTCGGGCGCCGGCTCGCACCAGGGCCCCTCTCCGCCCCCGTCTGTCAGGGAGCCTGTCAGGGAGCCGCTCTGGCCCGGGGCCTCAGCCACCGCCCAGGGGCTGTCGTACCAGCCGGCGGCGTCCCAGCTCTGGGAACGGCCGACGCTGACATGCCTGCTGGGCACCGGCATGGGCGCAGGTGGAGGTCCGTCCTCAGGAGTCTTCAGCTACGCACACCAGCAACGGCCCGGCTGCACCGGAGCCCCGCGAGCCGGCACAGGCAGCCGACTGCGGGTTTCCTATTGCAAAGGGCGGCCTAAATTATTAACCCACGAAACCTTAGTAGACAAAACACATCGCTCCCAGGGACGTCGCCGCCCCCCCAGCGGTGGCGGACAGGTCTTTTCTTCTCAGCCCCAGAGAGGAGGCTGCCCGGGGCTGGCCCCGCCCGCCGCGCTCACGTGGCGCCGGCTCCCTGCGGATTAGGAGCTAAATAAAACCCCAGGGCTTTTGTTCCACGTGACATCTCTGGACAGATGAAGCCACTGCGGTTCCATCCAGGCCCCCTGACCTGCGAGTGGGGAAGCAGTTTCACACCGAAGCTCTGGCCCAGCTCCCCGGTCCTCAGAGGACCAGGCGGATGAGCACTGCGCCCCCTCCCGAGGGGGCTGCGCACAGCCCTGCCTCCCACTGCCTCGGAGTGGCAGAAGGGAACTGGAAAGGCGGCTTTACCGTCGATTTGATCTTAATCCGCCCGATAAAATGTTAATCCACTGCACTCTGCTAAGACCAAACTAAATGGGAACAGGCCGGCAGGTTGAAAAGACAAAACCTCACACAGTTCTAGAACACGAGGTGGCCCCGATAGACAGGCCAGGTCTGCAGTCAACGCTCAGCCAGCAGTGAACTCTGGCTCTGAGGCGACTCCTTGGTGACACATCCAATGAGTCACGTGCTCAAGTCCAAAGGGAGTCTTCCCCTGATTGTCAGAAACACAGATCCCTTACTGCGGCCGGGGGTGGGGAGACATACCACAAAACAGCAAACCACCACCTGTGTGCGTGACCTAGAGGTTATCATTTCAAAGACTTCATTTACTTCTCTGAGAGAGAGGGGAAGGGAGGGAGAAGGACGGGAGAGGAACACTGATGTTTGTGAGGCCCGCAACCCAGGCGTGTGCGCCAACTGGGAGCGGAACCGGTGACCCTTGGCGTTGCCGGACACCGCCCAGCCCACGGAGCCCTGCCGGCCCTGGGGCTATCGTTCTAGGACTGCATCAGAGGCTGTCAGGGAGCAAAAGCAGGAGTGGCTGCGCCTGAAGCGCATCTTCCTGAAATCTGTCTGAAAGGGAAGTGCAGCTCCGGCAGCTGAGGCCTGGCTTAGATCTGGGGGTACTTTCCGTACCCCACGGATTCCCACCTTTCGCCCAGCAGGGACTTAGGTCCAGGAATGCACGTAGAACCACCCCACGCGGGAGCACAGAGACGTCCCCTTAAACATACAGTAGGGCCCCTGCGAAGCTGCATGGCACAGGGCCTGGCTCCTCCGGCCGCAGGATCTCAGGGACACGGTGTCGTGGTGCACACAAAAGCCGGGACGGGGCAGCCCAAAGGCTGTGCTCAGTCACGGCCTTCCGGAAGGAGATGTGTGTGCGTGTCTGGTGCCGGTGCTCCTGGGAGTGGGTCTTCACCCACATCTCCCTCAGTCTAAGACTCTACTGGAACCTTTAAAGAGAAGTACCAGTCATTAAAAAATACACTTTTTTGGCCCTGCCTGGTGTGGCTCAGTGGATTGAGCCTGGCCTGAGAACCAAAGGTCCCGGTTCGATTCCCACTCAGGGCACATGCCTGGGTTGCAGGCCAGGTCCCCAGTGGGGGCCATGTGAGAAGCAACCACACAACTGATGTTTCTCTCCCTCTCTTCCTCTCCCTCTAAAAATAAAGAACATCTTTCAAACATACACACATATATACTTTTTTGATGTGGGAAAACCTGAAGCTCCACCACGAGGGAAGAGAGTGGGCACAAATCCGTTTCCTGGAGCTGGAGGGAGAGGGAGAAAAGGAGGACAGTTTGAAAGCGCACTGCCCCACTGTCTCCCTGTGTCCCAATCGTTAAACCTTGAGGCAAACTATTTAAACTAACACTATTCCCCAAAATGTGCTTGTCCCCAAAAGCCAGAGCTCTGGCCCAAGTCCTGCGCGGGGATGCTGCCCACGGATGCCCGTCCGTTACTTGGACACTGTGGACCCCACTTCCGACCCTAAAATGCCAACAAGACCTCCAGCTCTCTGAGGAAATGCCCAGCAGGCAGGCGGTGAACAGACCAGAAGCCTCTCCCGGTCCCCCCGCCGCTCCGGCCGCATAGGAAAGAAGAACACAAGCCTTGGAAAAGTGCCGGGTCTCCCTGCACGGAAGGAGCCCGCTGGCGCCAGTTCCTGCCATTCCACCTTCGGCACACTCGCCACCGCAGCTGAAGGCAGCCACACACACATGACATTTACACGTCCCACCAACAGCCCCAGGATGTATTATTCACTTAGTAGATACGTCAGAAAAGGCAGGGAAATGTAACAGGACCCAACACTAAAAGGAGCAAAAGCAGAAGTGGCTGCACCTGACTGGTTACGGCAGATCTTCCCGGCACCGCCGGGCGGCTGGAGCGGCCGGGCAGCTCTGGGGAGCTGGCAGTGGGCAGGCCCAGCCGCATAGGCGACAGTCATCTGGGCCCAACTCCGAGGCTCCCTCCCCCGTCCCCTCCACTGGAAACCCTACCGGGATGAGCAAATGGGTTTGCATGGGAACGAGCCTGGGGTTTTGGGCAGACGTGCCTTCGCCGAGGAAGAGCATGGACCAGAGTGCCTGGGGGGCGCCCAGCCCACACCCTTTCCCCTCTGCCAGCCCTCGGCCCTGTCTTCCGAGGTGACCGGAAGCAGGGTACTGAATGTAAGCCTTCAGCACCTGCTCAGCGTCCAGGTTCCAGGCCCCGCCGAAGTGTTCTGCCCATAACCGGCCTGACAGGTGGTGTGACCACCACACCCCAGACACTGGGGGCAGAGAGGTGGTAGCTGTGCTGGGGGCTACAGGGCAAGGGACCAGGGTCATGCTCCAAAGCCAACACCCTGCTCCCCAGAATTCCCAAGCTCACTGGGCTCACTCTGCTGGAAAAGGGGGCCCGCTATTGCTTTCTAAAAATTTTCTGAAACCCCACAACATCACTGAATATGTCACTGATAAAATTAACTCCCGGAGTGTCAGAAAGTAACTCCTAAAGAGACAACTGCTCCCACCCCGCAAAACGGGGGGCCCTGGGCTCTGGTCAGCAGGGCCCAGCCTTTGGCCGAAGGATGGCACGTGCCTGAGCCTTGGCCTCCACGCCGTTTCCTTTTTCTTTCTTCTTGTAACAAAATCCCGCATGTCAGGTGGCGGGAAGGCTGAGACCCCACTCTTGCCGCAGACGCGGCCCTCCAAGGTGTGTGACCACTGAGAACCGAGGTGTCACACCTTTGTCGAAGCGGGGACTCTCGTAGGGAGGGACTCAGACAGCCTCTGGGATTCCATGTTTTAGTTCAGGTCCGGAAGCGGGGTGTCCAGAACCACGTGCACCCTACGGCTTGTAAGTACAGCAGCGACAGGTTCTGATACGGGGAAGCAGACCAGCTCCAGGTGGCCCGGGCTCCAGGTCCACCAGCTCCCAGCCCATCCCCGCTATGCGGCCCCCCAAACTCACGCAGCATGGTCTCCACAACCTGCCACAGACGATGACAGACGCTCCCTGTGCTCAGCGAAACCCCTGCCACTGGACCCGCACTGCTAACACGGGCGGGTGTGTGAGCCCGCAGCAGCGTTTTAGAACGGACTGCTTCTGTGCAAGCGCAGCAGGAGGGGTCAGCTTCTGAAAGAGGAATGAGTCTCACAGAGTTTTTAATTTCACAAAGACTCTCACTATAGAAAGTTGTGTGAAGTAAAAAGACATTTCCCCAAAACTAAGATAACACAGTCTAAATTTTCTGGCAGACAAACGAAGCTAAAATACAGCTGATCCCGCGAATCCCCCAAAGCCGACTCTTCAATTCCCCGCACAACACTAGACACCAATTCCTGACCCAGGAGACCTGAAAACTCTGTGAGGACTCAAGAAAGTTCTGGAAGAGCAGGGAACACCGAGGAGGGGTGACCACTGCCCCCCACCCCCCGTCCCCAATGGAACAGCCAGTCCTTGGGCAAATCCTCCGCCAGCGTGTGGGGTGCTGGTCAGAACAGTACCAGGAAAGCCCTGGGGAAGAACAGAAAGTGGAAGTGTGGCTCTGGGGTCAAATTCTCACTTCTTACTTTTCTTTAAAACAAAAATCAGGTATACGGTGAGACTGGCGAATCTGAAGTGTGGACTTACACAAAGGCCGCGGGACCTCACTGCCTGTCCTTCTCATGGGACGGCCAGGCCCAACATTAGGGCGCCCCGCGGCCAGCCCCCGACCAGGGCAGCCCCGGAGGCGAAGGCAGAAGACACCTGAGATGTGGACTCCCTGGACCCCCTTCCAGGCCTGGGGAGCCCCGGCGTCCGCGCCCGCGCCACCCCGTCCGGCCCCCATCGCTGAGGCCAGTGGGCTACGCAGAGCAGACATCAGAGACGGGAGGGAAGAAACCGGTGGCAATGTGGGGGTTCCGGCTTCCCAGTCACCCCAAACCTCTGTCACTCGGTCGAGCTGTGTGGGACGCACCCCTGCCGTGAGGAAGGAGCCCAGCTCCTGGGAGGCGTGGCTGAGGCCTGAGGGCAGACACTTGTCCTGAGGGGACAGCGCAGCGGCGGGGAAGTCAGGTCAGGTGGCAGGGGCGTGGATCCCCAACAGGAACAGGAGCCACCAGCCTGGGGAAGCGGGGGCCATGGAGAATGCAGCGGCAGCAGCCACACAGCGAGCCAGGACGGCGCCCCCCCCCGCCCCCCGCGAGGCCTGGCCCCAGCGTGGAGACAGGGCGGCCAGAGCCCACCGGCGTGCACCGGCGAGGGGGCTCAGCCTGCGGGGTGCGGTCTCAGAGCCCCGCCCGGGGGGCAGGCTTGGTGCTCTGTCCCTCGCAGGTGACTTCTGTGATGCTCCAGCGTGACTGCTCTCCTGTCTCCTACGAACCTCTGGGACACGAGCACCACGTCCTAGGGCGTTACTTTACACCACGGAGTGTGAAGGCTTGGCTGGTTGGCTATCATGTGTTTACATAACTAAGGTAATTGTCAGTAATCACATAATCACTGGAAATGCGGATAATTGCCTGATTCACATGTATCATTATAATGTATAGCGACATTATGAAGCCCATTTTAAAATTCCCCACTTTGGCGCTATCGAGAGATATTATGAATGACTGTGGACTACCTATAGACGGCCAGCTTCAGCACCACTTCTTTACAAAGTTCTGTAAGAACAAAACAAGAAGTGATTTCATATTGCGTTTTTTAAAGAGAGGAACAGCAAAACGGCTTACACATAAAAGCCAAAGATGACTCTGGCCCGAGTCCATGGTCTTCCCATGGGGAAACAGGCCAGTCCTCCCCTCCGTGGGCGCCAGCGGGGTGGGGGGGGGCACCACGCACTACAGAGCCCCCACCCCCCACCCCCAGTTCCCCTCTGCCGCAGCACCCCGGCCACCTGGAACCTCGTAGACGTCTTTGTTCCTTGACCATTTGGGAACCGCGGATGTCCCGTGGAGACTGCCCGTCTCAGGGACAAGCTTGCGGCGGCAGGAGGAGCAGAATGACGCCAGGGACGCGGGAGGCGCCCCCTATGGCCCTTCTGCAGCACCGCCTCCGTGTGACGCAGCTGACCAGGGAAAGGATTTACAACTGACCGACTCCAGCGGCTCTCCCTTCCCCAGTCAGGCCCGCAGCCCGTCTCTGTCACTGCCTCCTCCTCCTGTCTGTGGTCGCGAGCTCAGCCCTGCGGTCACAGGACAGGACACGACACGTCCTCTCCTGAGCTGCGCTGTGCAGGGAGCTCGGCCCAGAGTCCCGGGCACCGCTTTCCAGGCGCGGAAGACACCCGCACAGAACGAAATCTCTCCTTTTCTCACACTGTATATTCTCGATGGTCACACGAAAGGAAGGTTCTTGATGATTTCTTCCACCCCGACCCGCAATAAGATGTCCTAACCAGCAGTCCCAGCAGAGCCACCCTGGTTTATTACAGCTCCGCACCCCGGGGCTCTTCAGCGTTCCTTCGGCAAAGCTGAGGGGCAGCGAGCCCTCTGCTCTGACCACAAACAGCTGGGCCGGTCCAACCTGCCCTGCCTGACGCCGAACCACGGCATCGCCCTGGCCAATGCAGCACCCCAGGCTCGCCAGCAAACAGACCCCGTGGAGGGGAAAGCCAACACCCCAAAAAGGAGCCGGCCGCTTGGCTCTGACCCGTCCGTTGGCAGACGTGGCCACGTCATAATTCTCACACAATGGCACTGGCGTGCCCAAGACCAGGCATCAAGAAGGAGTGGAAAACAAGTCATGCACATCGAAACACTAGGGCTGCTTTAAAAAAAAATGAAAATTGGGCTTTTAAGTCAGCTCACAAGGCCGTCATCCCAACTGATTTGGATGGAGCCCCGCAGACCCACTGGTGGGGAGCAGGCTGCATGCGGCGCTGGGCATGAACCTAGAGCAGTGGCATCTGGGTTGAAGGTGCAGCCCGGGCAGGTTCTGGGCTGCCAGAGCGGGATGGGCCCATCTTCCCTTGGTGCCTCTCCCACAAAAGGCACTGCATCAGCTTATAAATGCAAGGGGCACTGGGAAGCATCGTGGGACGGCGGCCATACTGACTGGAGAAATGTTTCTTCTGGGCCATGGATTAGAAGGTTAAGCCGAATACTTTTACTGTGGGGTATCTAGCTAGGAGTAGCTACGGAGAAACTTTAAAAATATATAACTGCCCCTGTCCCAGGAACACTGCTCCGGGGGGAGGGTGACAGTGAAACTTTTGCCGTAAGAAATGGGCAGGAGCTGGTGGACCGCGCCTGGAAGGGAGGGTCTGCCCTAGAAACGGGGGAGAGGTCGTCGGCCCTTCAATCCCCTTCTTGGCTCCCATCCCACCCCTAGGGGAACCCTGGGGCCGGGGGGTGGTGCCGGCCCCCAGGCATGTCTGACACCAGCCTCCAAACACTGACCACTGGGAGTCTCTGGACCAGAACACAGCGACCTAAACTGAAGCGCCTTTGCGGTGCAGGCCAAAAGTCAGCATTAAGGGCTCCCACACTGCCAGGTGAGCGCGGGTCACGGGACGCTGCACAGACCAACGGGCCTCGGGGTTTCCGCAGTGCCAATGCTTTCACTGGTCCAGAGGCCAGGGAGTCACCGCGAACTGAGGAGACCACGGAGACACGAGGAGTCAGTGCTCCGCGTCCTTGTTTGGTTTCCGCAGAGGCGAAGCAGCCGGCCTGAATGGGCGGGTTCCAGTCCCTGTGTTAGATGACACGGTGGGGCTCGATTCCCGGGGTGGTGGCGGCTGCGGCTTGCCCTGGGAACGGTCCTCACAGACACGTGCCACAGGCGCACACTGCTGTGTTTACAACCTTCTCTCTGCGTGTTCTGGAAAAGCTCGCCCACCCACCCACCCACACACATGCATATTTCTATCTATACATCCACACGAAGAACGCAAACAACAGCAAGCTCATCAAGTAGGAAGCGCAGCTGAAGAGACTAGCACTGTCCAGCGTACCACTCTGTCTGTCTGTCTGCAGGCTTGAAAAGTTTTCAATGTTGGCTTAAAGAAAGTGCTTACGCCCCACCCCTACCCCACCCCTGCAGCGGAACCCCAGGGAAGTGGGATGGCCAGGGCGCAGTTTGCTCTGCAGCCCCCCAGAGGCCCTGCAGGGCACAGGCAGAGCCCGGCTTTGAAGCCACCGCCCTGTGAGGCTTGGGCCACATCTACCCAGAGAACCAAGAATTCCATGTGGACGGCAGGTGGGAGGCGCGCTCCAGCCCCGAGTTGGTGGGCCCGCCAGCGTGTGAGCGGGTGCAGGGCTCTGGGGCGGCAAGCCCTGCCGGAGCCCCACCGAGCCCAGCCTGGCGGCAGTGAGGCCGCACTCAGAGAGCCGAGTCCGGCGTCCTCGCCGCTCACTCATCAGCAGAGGACGGCGCGCAATCAGCATTTCAGAGTTCTGTCCCTAGGTTTCCATTAGATTTTAATTATGTTTATTTTTCCTTTCATGAATAAAACACTTCCAGACATTTTCAGAGATACCGGGGATGTGAACACATCACGAGGGCCAAGGCTGGGCTCCTCAGGAATTACCTGGTAATTTATCCTTGTAAATATCTTAATTCAAAACAGAGCACACCAGAACTTCAGGAAATAAGAAAGATGGTCCTAATATACAGCATCTTTCATATGCAAAAGGATCTTAGGTAAGTGGTGGCGTGGGTGGGGGGAAGGACCTCAGGGCCCGCTTCCCCCCCACTTTCCTCCTGGCCCCGTCCCTACCTGGGAAGCCAGGCCTCGTCCTATCCAAGGTCAGGCCTACTGACCACAAGGCCAAGGTCAGAGCTGCCTGATGGTGGGAGGTGCTCAGCTGGGGGTGGGGTGGTGCACAGTCGGACCAGGGAACCGGGTGAGACAGGTGAGCGGGTCACAGACCGGCGCAGGGCAGGATGACATGTCTCTGGTTGGAAACCGCCAATCACGCTGGCTCTTACCTTCACAGATTCTGTCCAATCGCTGTCGCTTGACTTTGTGCTTATCCACAAGGGCCATTCTTTATCGAACTTTGCAACTCTGATTCAAAAGGCCAAGCGGTCCTCTAAGAATTAGGGGAACTCGCAGGAGTCTGCGGGCATTACGCCACTATGAACCCTGAAACAAGGAGAAAAGAATCCTTACTCTCTGGACACCCTGGGCCACAGGACAACAGGTCACTCAGGAGGTGGCTGCTGCTCTCTGCAAGGGGACCTGCCATCTGGGCGCCGGCCCTCTTCCCTCGAACGCTGGAGCCGGAGCTGCTCCAGGCCCACCGGCCCGTGTCCTGCCTTCTGTCTCGTGACAGGAAGTACAGGGATGCGCGCCCGGCCGGCAGCATCTGGGTCTCCCGCCGCTAAGTTGAGGGCTGCGAACACCGGTTCCCAACCAACCTGAATCGGAGTAATTGGTACTCCAACGCCAGAGACCCGGTGACAGCCTGCTGGGCCGGCCCAATGCTTGCGCGGCCACAGAGGACAGAGATACAGGGGGCAGGCTCACTGCCCACAGGACCACCCAGGTCACAGTCCCTCGGGTATCTGCCCTGAGATGCAGCCACCCGGAGCTGGGCACGAGGCGGTCTCGCAGCCTGCCACTAGGGGTTTACAGAACTTCCCAGCACCGTCCTCGAGGGGTCGGGAGTCAGGGCCACTGCTGAGCACAACGTGAGCCCCTTACCCCACCCCCAGCCCCACCCCTGCATGAGGACAGGGGCAGAAAGCCAGGCACCAGCATTTGATAGGAGCCACAGTGTCAACGAAGTCCGAGCAAGCTGCTGGCCTTGACTCTGGAGAGCAGTGCCTGTGCCGGAGAGGAACGGTCTCCCTCTTGGGGTGGGGTATGTGGGAGTCTCCAGAGGGGAACCCAAGTGCCCCGAGGATGGGGCTCTGCTGCCCAGCCGGTCTGCAGAGGGTGTCCGCCGCTGCGGGTTTGGGGGAGCTCTGACCCTCACTTCCTGCTCCTCCAGCGTCCTGGCTGAGGCCACAGATCGGGGTCCGCAGCCCGCGGAGTCCTGTCCTTTGACCCACTGCTGCAGTCTGATTTGGACAAGAGCAACACCCAGAGACAAAGCCATCCTCCGTCACCCAGCCAACGAGGGGGACAGGAGACACAGAGGCTCCAGGGTCAATGTCAAGGACTATTATGTACGGTGACTCTATCACAGGTCGGAATGCAGGTCTGGCCATGGAAAGGGAGGTGACTTCCTGGTAATTAATGGCTAATTTCCCAGCCATGAGGATGAGAAAGCACCCCAAAGATTTATGGCGATAATTATGTGATTGTTTACAAGAACTAGGCGAAAGCGCCATTTCTGATCACATCAATAATTGATAATTAATGCAACGTCCCCACACCTGGAGCACCATCCTGGCTTAGCAGGATGAAGGTCAGCCAACAGCAGGCTGGGCCACCACTGGGAAGACCTGGGTGCATGATGGTGCAGTGGACGTATTTTTAAAAGCCCGGGTCTGTTTTTGCTGGACTTTCTGGAAGGCAACCATGCAAAGGGAAGCAAGGAGGGGGCGGGGTGTCTTCACTGTGGCCAACTTGAGAGTAATGGACAGAGGGCAGGACCCCTGGACCCGAGCCACACCGGGAGACCGGCCCTGAGCTCTGATTGGGGTGTGGTGCAGCACGGCCCCCGCCAACTCCGCAGTGACGCCAGAACCCCGCGTCAGGCGCCTCATCAGAGGGGTGAGAGAATTAATTAGTTAATATTTGCGAAGTGGCACAGAGATGAAAAATGACAGCATTATCGTCTGAGGAAGATGGATTTCACACCCTCCTTCTGCAATTCCCCCAGTGAGGCGCAATCATTCTTTCTGCTTTCCTTTGAATTTTAATTTGTATAATTAGATGGCTTCCTGAAAAATTGATAAGCAGAATCTCGATTATGCAATCAAAAGAAAGATCAAGCATCAGCTTACATAAATTATCTGTGTCCTATTATGTTTAAAAAAAAAAAAAAAGACTTTTGTGTCTGGCTTTTTGGAGGGGGCGGGGGAATGCTCTTTATGGCTGGTCCTTCTGTGGGTGACCCGGTTTGGCGCCACCCCTGTTTCAGGTGGGCCATGCGGACAGCAAGTCTGGACTCGCATGGCCACCAGGCTGGGTCTGGCCTGGACTTGACGGTTTCAATTGCCTCCCACGTTATTTCTTCTAAAGCAAGAACGCTTGAAATGTGACATTTCTGTCTGCTGAAGGAGCAAGCTATTTGCAAGGACTTAATTAACAGAACCCTCCTCCAGATAACAGGGACAGGCCGTCCTCGGAGCTCAGCTGAGCAGGGGTCTCTGGCTGGTGCTCACGCCGAGAACGCCAGCACCCCGCCGTCCGCACTGGCCCGGCTGCGAAGGCCGACCTCTGCCGCTACCGTCCATTGACCACAGCAGCGAAACTGCGACACTGCAGTCAGTCCCTGCTGGACGACGCCCTGAAGGGCCGATGGGAGGGGCCTGTGCTGCACTCTCCCACTTTGGCTGAAACTGGAAACCTTCCCGCCACACAGTGGAGGTTTTGCAGGTGCTAACAGAGTTCTAGAACCTACTTGCAGAATGACTGGCCGGGCAGGCCCCCGGCTCTGTACAGGAAGGACCGTGTAAGCCATGTACCCGCATCAGAATCACAGGAGAACATGCATGTGGAAGGGGGCAGGACGTGCCCCCCCACAACGTGCCACTGGGGTGTGGGGGTTACTGAGCCGAAGGCCAGCAAGACCTACAAGAATCGAATCACCAAACATCCGCTCTTCTTTCTGTCCTGGGAATCACCCCCCAGTCCTGGGCAGGCCCCGGCCCGTTCCGTTCCTTAGCTCGGGAGGCTGGTATGGAAATCTCAACCCCCCGACCTGCCCTTGGGGCTGGTATTTTTATGGGGCTCCTCTATGTACAAAGTTAAATCTGTGTTTTTCTCCAGTCATTCTGTCTTATGCCAATTTAATTATTAGAGCAGCCAAAGAACCCAGAAGGAAGTAAATTTTCTTTCCCCCAACAGATGAAAACATTGGGTGCCAACCAGCAGGCCCCAGAGCCTGCCCACACCTTCCTCTGGAAAGAGAGATACCCCCGTGCTCTGAGGTCACCAGCAGGACCCTTAACTACACGCTGAGGCTTCACCCGGATCCTGGGGCCCGGCCTGTCCGCTCGGCTCCAGGAGCACAGCTGTGTCTCTCCCCAGGGGATGCTCAGCCGCCCAGCCCTAGGGTGGCAAGGTCCCACCCTGGTCCCCCGCCCTCCAGCTGCTCCCTGGGCCCCACCCTCGGGCCTCCTGGGGCTGAAGCAACACATTGTCCCAGAGGAAGTACACAGACAGTTCAGGGTCAGCACAGATCCACCAGCCTCCCCCACCGCCCAGAGGCCAGGTGCGCTGCGGCATTCAGATGTCCCGGGATTTTAAAAAGCCAGGACAGCCGTTACACGGCTTTGCGCCGCCCCCAAACCAGCCATGGGCGTTTCTGTGCGGGGTTAATACATGGAATGCAAACAAAGACCCTCACTGACTAAGGCCAGGTGGGAATCAGGTGGAAATCAGGCGCCAAGCGGGTTACAGGAGGGATTCACGTTTCTGAGATTTTTACAATTTGGGGCTCAGGTGAGGAGCTGTGGGCCTGTGACCTTCTTCCTTGCATCGAACCCCCACCCAAACATCCTCTGGGGCCTTGAAGAAGACAAGGAAATGAAACGTGAAGACCCTGTGGGTACAGAGCTCCTGATGGCAAGGAAAAGAGAAAGCCAGTCTTTACGCGTGGGGCGGCCCAGTGCTGATGGGGCGTCCGGGGAGGTCAAAGGCCGCCACGGGAGGGGGGTGGTGTAGGAACGGTGCTTCGGCTGAGCCTCCCCAGCCAGTGACAGTGAGCGATTCCTGTTCGTTTGAGGTCCTTAGCAGGCAAACCCACGTCGCCTGGTGTTAACCGACCCACAACTCCAAGGACTTCACCTGCTGAAAGCCACGCCCCAGCGGACGTGAGCCAGGACCTCTAGGACGGGCCCTCGGGCTGAGTCCAGACGGACCTCCGTGTTGGTCCTCCCGTGATGCTCCTGCCTTAAGAATTTTCACACTTTTAAAGCACTTGACATACAAATATGCTGTACAATAAATATTTCTGCTTTAATAAAGGATCCTCTAAAAAGAAAAGCACAACCAAATGGAACGAAGGACAAAGGCACTCCCACCCACGCTGTGAGGTGTGGACGACACCGTCGGTGCACAGGCTCCCTCTTCCTGTCCCGGTGTGCTGACCGACCCTTCCTTCCCCTCAGCATGACGGCAGCCAAGAAGCCGGGGTGAAAGGGAGAAGGGGTCAGCACCCTCAAGTTCTAGGCAGACAGAAGCAGTTCCACCCTGACCCTGACCCCACCACGCATAGGTCATTATACACTGAGAACAAGAAATCTTTGTAGAAAGCTGATGTCCAGGCGGGGCGGCACCCAGAACGTCAGGAAGTTCTCAGAAAGGGCCCGCAGAAAGAATTCCACCGCGGTGACGTCACTCCAGGGCTCTGGTGGCCACCCGAGGTTGTATCTGCAGCCCAGACCCAGTGTGCAGCCACCTGCGAGCTCTGGGGCCTGGGGCGCAGTAAAGGCAGGCAATCGTAACTGACGGCCACCAAGGGCCCGACCCAGCCAGGCCCTCCAGCAGCCAGCGTCCTGGACGGCACCCTGGGCTCCTGCACAACTTTCAAATGTGTCATCTAAGAAACGCAGCATGTGGGGTGGGGACTGGAAAAGACTGAACGTTTTTAGGCAACTTTGGATTCTTCAGCTTATTCTGACATACTTGAATTGCACTTGTACTGAAATGTCTGCTAAAGACAGTTACAGGAATTAGCTGGTTATCAAACAGAACAGATAGCAACGATGAGATCTTACACATTTAGAAACCTGAATGTTATCTGTTGAAGACACCTCATGATTTCTTGCTACGTCCAGCTGTCCTGTTGAGGCATCCACCTGCCTCGGCGACATGACTGCTTCGCTGCCCTTGTCAGGTCCCAGCCCGTCCGTCTGCTGACGCCAGAGACCCAGAACCCACCCGCAAGGGCGCGCGCACGGCAGACTCGGGCTCTCAGAGCCTGTCTGCAGCCCACCTTCAGGTCCAGCCCCTCCCTGGGAGCAGGCCCTCCCAGAAGAGGACTGGCGATGGGACCTTCAGCCGGCAGAGGGCGCCACGTGCCCTGCATGGCCTCCTAAGGCTGCAGAGACCTGCAAGGCTGTGCCAGGGCTCGCCTAGCTCGTTTCCATGCCAACTTGTGCTCTCCAAGACCCTGGAGCACGAGATCAGACACCTCGGAAGGACAGGTCTTGGGCGGTCTCAGGAGAACACACTGCCTCTCCTCCCAGTGTCCAGATGCCAAAGGGTGCGACCCTCCACCACCCTCGCAGAAAACAGCCCGGGGGTGGGAGGAGAATGGGACCTGGGCCGCCCTGCCTGCTGTGTGTGCTCTGGGCTGCAGCTGAGGTTTCATGGCTGAACAGGCTGAAGGCCAGGCTGGAGGTGGGGGTCATGGAACAGAGAGGCTCACTGCCTCAGGCTGGGGGGACCCCATGCAGGAAGGGCCAGAGGCCACCCTGAAAGATGATTTCCCATCACGCCCCTGTGTCTTGTTTAAAGACACACCCACGAGGAGTGAGTCACAGCGATGGAAAAAGGAAACCACTCGGCAGAGACTGCACTGGGGCTGGGCAGAGGCTGCCAGGGTTGCCAGGACAGGCTGCCGTCTCCAGGCCACCGCACACTGGACTGACGGTGCCTGTGTGACCCTCCCCGCCCCCAGGCGTGTTGTGTGGAACTGGGACGACCTCGGGACTCAGGGCCTGCCCAGGAGGTGCTCGCTGGGAGAGGGGATTAGAAAAAGCGGCTTTTCCCAACCTCACCAGGGGCCAGTTCTGGCTGCAGCAGCTGCCCGGAGGGAGACTTTCTTCCTGGGCCCCTTACTCGGGACCTTGTACCTTTGAGGCCGGGGCCCATCACCTGCCAGCCAGACCGCAGCAGAGGGGCAGCTGGCCTCTCCGGGTCACCGTGTTCTAAGAAGGGACCATGGATGCAGCGCACCAGTCCCTCCCTCCCCACACCTGTACGGTACCCGCCGGTACAGTCTCCAGAAGGAAAGGAGGGCTTAGTCCACGGGGACACGTGTCCTGCCAATCCCCACACTTCCACAGGACCAGCGTCCTTCTTAACACCATTCAGAGTCAGGGTTGCCATAGCAACAGATGCCCCAAAGCACGATACCTTTCTCTTGGCCTGAACCTTCCAGGGGGATGCCTCTGGAAGGACTGACACATGTGGCGATGCACATGGAGATCCGGAGTGTTCCCTCCTGCCCCCCCCTCCCCAGTTCTGGCTCTGACATCACAAACCTCTCCCCACCTTCTCCCTAACCACACAGGTGGGTCTCATTTTGACCTCTGGGGGGAGGGTTCTCTGCTCACAGCGCACTTCAAGGTGGACAACCAGTGAGGCATGTGGGCCACCTGGTAGTGGCCAGGGAGATGCTGAGAGAGGTCAGCAGGCGCTGGGAGAGGACCGTCAGCCTGTCTGGTGCAGATGAAGCCATCAGACGGAATGATGGAGGCTGGGGTTCTTCTTTTCGAAAGCAAGTGCCTGGGAAAAATAGCCCACTCCAAACCCACCCACCTGCCTGAGGCATTAGGGACCCAGCCCCCCAAGTTCAGAGAGCTGCAGCCCAGCCTGATGGGGCCAGGTGAGCCTGCTAGCCCTTGCCCAGCTCAGCGCATCACCCCAAGCCGCCTGGGCCAGCACTTCAGGGCCCCGAAATGCAGTGCTGCACGTGCCCGGGGCGGCCCGGCCTGTGCTTCGCGCGAGGCGTTGCCTGCACGCCGGCGGGCACACAGGACAGGCAGCCCATAGCTCAGAAGCAGCGAGCGCCGAGCTCTCCCGTTCAGGGTGGGGAGGCGCCCGGCTGTGGCCACGCCTGCGGCCAGTCAGATGGGAGAGGGGCAGCGGAAGCACCGTGTGTCCCGAACAGCTCCTTTCGCTGCCCCGCTTCAGGGCGCTCCTGGGGCCAAGTGTCTTCGTGAGTTATTTCACTGGTTCTCCAGTGGCCTCCGGGTTTCTGGCGGGCAGGCAATGCCACCGTACACCTCCTGTGGCCCAGAATATTCTGAGCTGTGGCTCGATCACCGGAGGCGGGATTTGGCTGTTTTCAGGCTCCACGTTTTGAGGTTCTTTGTCACACAGCAAGAGAACCAATACCGGGTTCCCCTGCTCCTGACGGTCAAGCGTTCCTATGAAAACTTTCGTAAGCAAAGAGGCGATGGTTGATTTTTGAGCACTCCCAGACCCAAAGATAACCCACCGAAGCACACCAAACGGCACATAAAACCAAACTCACAATAAAACCAATGCCACCCTGGCTGCTGGGATTTCACTTACTGCAAACACTTAGCATGCATTCCAGGGCTAAGCTCGGCTCACACGACTAAAACCAAGGCACTCGGGGCCTTCACTTGGACTCCCGTGTGCCCATATATCTGGAGACAAGAAAGGGATCTACCAGAGCTGGGGCCCCACACTGAGAATGTAGGCCCCAGGCCCCCCTCGCTTTCCTCTTCTCAGAAGTGGCTCTTGAACTGTGCCACTACTGATGCTGGGCTCTCTGAGTCAGGGAAGGAGCAGGTGACCCAGCAGGCAGTCTGCTCAGAGGTCCGGAGTATCACACAGCCCCGTCCCGTGATGCGGAACGACAGGTGGGAGCTCCAAGTGCAGCTGGGGGCACGTGCTCCTGTATCCCTTGATGGCTTCTTGGAATCATGCAATTTCTGGAACATTCTGAGACTTGAGACGTTCCCAAATCCAACCATGGCCCACAAAGACTGGGAACCCGAGACTCAACGACCCGAGGTCACTGCTGGCCCATGTTTTCGCTCATCCCTAGGAGCCCCATGCCACCCCCAGCAGCCCCGGAGGGGTCACTTGACTGCACTGCCGGTGTGTGAGTGCCTGTCCCCTTTTCCGTGGAACCCCCCGCTTCCCTCTGTTCCTGGGGCACAGGGCAGCTCTTAGCTGTGGGCTCCCCCGGCTCTGGGGACGAGGAGCGAGATGGGCAGAGACAGGAGACAGGACGCTCTTATTTTCAGAGAGGAGCTCAGGAAGGGTTAAATGGATTTTCAGAAACAGAAGTCATGAAAATGGCCCCCATACAACTTGATGAGGTCAGCGACTAGAGAGGCCTAATGACACTTGTAAGAAAAACCATCTGTTGGTGTCAAGAGGTCGGCAGGAAGTGAGTGGGATTTACTCAGCTCTGATTGGCCAGACGGGTGCTCCTAGAAAGAGCGGCACATGGCTTAACTTAGCCGGAAGGAACAACAAAAACCCCCTTTCAACTGTCCTCCGAGCAGCCCCCGCCTCCCTTGCTCACAGGAGAAGCGGCGCTCTGAGCTACGAAGTCCGTCGAGGACGCCGGCCGGCCAGTCCCTCTTTGTCCCCCACCCATGAGCACCAAGGCCACAGTATTCCTGAATGAGCGGGCATCTGTTGCCTGTCTGGGCCACAAACTCTCCAGTTTTGCTTTTGGGTTGGAAAACAACTTGGGTCACTTGAATAGCAAACATTTCAATAAATCCATCATCACAAAAACCAAGAGAAGAGGTTTCTTTGGAAAAACAGGAAGCCCTGGTACATAATATGCATAGCTTAAAATAGGGCCAAGTTCGTCTGCTGATGAAACCCCAGCCTCCAGAGCCTGTCAGCCTGATTTGTTCAAGATCCAACTTACCTTCTAACCCTCCTCCAGGATGCGCCCCGTTCCCTGGGGTGAACGGCCAGCCGCCCCCTGCCCACAGCCCCCGGGAGGGTCCCTGGGGAAGTCAGTCCCCAGCACACTGGTGGCAGGCATCAGGCCGGTGCTTTCCGCAACCTGGGGGCCGTTTTGGCCTTCTCCTCGGAGTCCCGGAGCACGAGGGGGGTGCCTCCTGGCATGAGCGCTGTCTGTTCTTCAGAGGTGGCGCCAGAGCTCGACAGAAACACTGACTGTTGGGACGAAACGCCTGGGCTGCTACCTGAACGTCACCCTGGCACTGTGGCCCAGCGGCCGGAAACACACGGTTTCCACTCCTCCCAAAGGCACCCGCTGTAAAGGTCACAGGCAGGAGAAAACTCTGCCCAAACGTTGCTGGCTCCGGCACAGCCAGCACTGGACACACAGCGCCATGTCCCCAAGAGGCCTCTGGGGGCCACCCTCGTGCCAACGCCACCCTTTCCCACCAATGCTGCACTTCCCTCACCGCCACAGAGCGCCCGGAGCAACGTGCGCTGTAATTACACCCTCATCAAAACGTGGACCCACACTAGCACGTGGGGAGATCGGAGAGCCGAGTTAGCCTAATTTTTGGGGACATCGCCACCACCAGCCTACGTCCCACAACTGGGGGTCTTCCCTGGCCCGCAGAAGGTTTTCCTGCCCCTGGGGAAGGCAGAAGGTTTCCCCACACCACAGTCTGATAGGTCGCATTAAGTAACTGTCCTGGACGGAGGCTGCTGGCCCTGTGAATACGCTCCCCGCCCCCACCGTGGGTCCTTCCTTACCCAGGACAGAGGCTGGGGCCTCTTGCAGTAGCTGCAAAGCATGCCGGCTGAGAACCACTCGCCCACGCCGCTCTCGGGAAGCGCGAACACTATGGAGAACTGGAACACGCAGGCCAGCCAGTGGCAGAGGCGCGTGCACGGCTCTCACCCTTCACGACGGTGCCAGGGAGTCCAAGCAGGAAACCGCGGGGGCTGCAGCAGCCCCAGCAGCTCAGCCTCGCACCTTCGCCCCGCAGGCCAGCGCACACTCTGCCTGCCACTGCGTCTCACGGAGACGCCCGAAGTCATTTGAAATTATTCGAGTTCAAGTCACTTTTTCCAAGAGAAAAGGTCTCAAGTGGCTTTTAAGTGGAAATGTGATTTTCTCCGCTTGCCAGGATGGGCTGCGGGGCCCACACACCTGGGGGGAGGCCGTGCGCACACGCGTGTGTCACAGCTCACCTGCAGCGCTGGTTCTGAGCAAGCGGCTACCCGAGGCGGCTGTGGAAGGAACTGCTAATGCTCAGGCTTGGAAAGGAAAGTTCTGGAGCCTGGATCTCTGCCCGCTGCTTCGTGGAGGGCAGGATGAGAGCATTCTGTGAGGGCAGAACCGTGACCAAGGGGGGCCAGCCAAAAGGCGATTTCGGATGATAAAGTTTCTCTCATCCAGGAAAGGCTGCTCCCGCTGGAGATAGTCCCCACCCCCCAACCCCATCCTAGAGGACGAGGCGTCCAGTCCAGGACTGGGAGGTCCATGGTCAGAGACCCCATCTACCAAGGGCATGGGGGTGGGGAGGGAATGCAGCCTCACACTTGTAAATGTTTTTTTTTTTCCTGGTTCTAGAATCTTCCAGCCTGCCCAGGTGTGCCCCAGGGCACCCCAAAGCCTGCCCCTGTTAGATCCAGGTTCCCCGTGGCCCTTGCAATCCCGAATACTCACAGGGTTCCTGTGGAGCAAAACAGCCCTGGTATGTACCGTTTTTGTTTTCACTCAAAACACCCTTTGTGGGGCCGTCCCAAGAAGCTGAGCATGCTTCTTTCAACCCAGGCCTTGGCATTGTCTACGGATGTTTCCAGGATGAAGCAAATTGCTAAAGCAAACATCATCTTTTCGTCCGCTAGGCCAGCCAAACTCTCTGCAGAATCCTTCCTGCTCGGACTTCCAGCGGAACTACCCCCTCTGGTGGAACTGTTGGCACTGACACTCTGTTCAGGGAAAAAGCTCGGGACTCGGGGGTGTGGAGCACCCACACACTCCTTGGGGGTGGTTTCTGCTTCAGGAGCAGCCCCAGGAAGGAACAAGGGGGGGCTCCCTCTCCTCCCTATCCCCAGCTCCAAGGTGCAGGCTCTGTGTGAAACCAAATACTGATTCTCTTCAGCTTCGCAAGACAGAGAGCCTCCACCCTCGTTAGGGTAGCTTGGGCTCAGTCACCGGGTGACGGGGGCCCGGGATGGGGTCTACAACAGCAGAGCCAGGGCAAGGACGAGGTTGGCACACCCGGGGAGGTGACCAGCCGCCACGGCCACCGCAGCCCTCAGCAGCGGCACCGTGGGCGGCAGCTGCAGCAGTGACAGCACTCCCCAGAGCAGGAGTCCAGGACCCTGCTTGAAGAACGTGCGTGTACCAGCCCGCCCTGCCCAAGAGTCCGGACACAGTGACGTGTGAGGAGCCTCACGTACAACGGCAAAGCCGAGGCCTCGGGCAGAGGACGACGGGGGTTGGGAAGGAGGCGCGGCAGATGGTGGAGCTGGACCCTGAGCAGGCAGTGTGCGCCCCCTGCCCTCCCCCGCCCCTGCCACTCGCAGGACCAGAGGGCTGCCCACGGGAACGCACAGCAGCGTCTGCTGAGCAGCAGGGGCCTGGCGTGCACACCCCTCGGCTCTGATAATCAGAAGAAAGGGGAGCCCCACAGGAGTGGCTCCTCAAGGTCACAATGGCTAACTTTCCTTCAGGTGTGACACTGTTTTTAAACGGAACCCTTACCTGTTAGGAACGGAAGCTGGAACACTCACTGGTGCGATGCAATGGTTTGCCTTAGACAGCCTGGGGCGGGGTGGGGCGGGGGGCGGATCTCCACGCAGGGCCCGCCATCGGGCGCTCGCTGCTCAGAACGACTGGTGGGCACGTGGGCGTTCAGTGTACAGTCTTCTCTGATTCTGTGTACCCCTGTTTTTGGTAGTTCTTTTGTCTTTTTTTTTTTTTTAAATTAAAGTTCTCTCTGTAAAATGGGGACAGTGCCACCTGCTTTGCAGAGCTGTGGGGATCGCGGATGGCAGACTCTCGGCACACGGTGGAGCCTGGCGAAGGCAGCCCCTGCTGCTGCGGAGGTGTCACTGGAAATGAGCGACGCCCACACCTGCACTGCCCTGTGCCCCAAGGGGACAGACACCTGTGCCTGGACCATGGCTCTGGGGTTCCAGAGAGCAGACCAGGCCCCTGCCAGAAGGCGGCCCAGCGTGAAGGAGGTCTCCGGCCAGGATGCTGAGTAGAGCACACCACCTCCACGGACTGGAGTGGGCTGCCAACGCCGGTCACACCAGGACCGCCCCGACGAGGATGGACATCTGCTCACGGCCGGCTCTGGCCACAGAAGGGACCCATGAGAGATGGCAATGGCACCGCATGGCAACACCCAACACGCCCATTCGCATGGCAGGCCGTCCCCAGAATCCTTCCTGGCTGCGGCCACATGGCTCCGCTCCTCTCCACGGGCGCAAAACTGGGGTAACGCCGCAGGCCCTCGGCTTCTTGCCAGTGGTAGAAATTAACTGCCACGTAAAGTTGCTGATTCTTACCAAATTAGGCTCTACGATTTGTCAACTCAGGGATGGCACAAACTCAATAGTGGTTTAACTATATCACCTGAGTTGCTGCTGTTTTTCATCAGTGACGGCTTTCCCGGGAGTGAGAGTTTTGCAAATTCACTCGCCGAGGACAAACTTCCAGAGCAGACAAAGGCAGCTGCGGGCACAGCGCGCCTGCAGCCGTGCCTGGTGTTCTCCAAGCTGGGGGGCGGGTGCCCCCAAGGGCAGGCGTGGGGTGGGGACCCGCCCTCCCAGGCTGCAGCACCGCACCACCCAGACACCCTGAAACCTCGGCACCCTAACCTTCAGAGCCCACTGCCATTTAGTTATCCAACTCCACCTTCCTGCAGGAACGCGGTTATCTAAAATGCATTAAAAAATAAACCACTGCTGACGGCGCTGTCATTTTCATCCGGGCCAGCGGATTTACGAGCAGTGTGCACGGTGCAGCAGACAGCGGGATGGAGAGCGAGCGTGAAAGCCAAACAGCGCAGATGGGCGGCAACGCCATGCTTTTCGAGGGCAGAAGCCACTAGGTTCTGGCGGGAGGTGCTGGCCAGGGAGTCGGGTGGCCCCACCCCTCCAGGGGCTGGTCTGTCTCTCGCTGGAACTGGGCCCGGCACACACAGGCCAGCCCCCACCGGGGTCCATTGTCAGCAGACAAGTGCCCCTTCCAAAGTCCCCAGACTCAGGCTTCTCGAGAAAAAACCACTTTGGGGCCATGCTTGGGGGCAGGGCGTTCTCAGAGAAAATTGCGAGGGTCGCTGACCCTTCTTCAGAGGGTCACAGCACTAACTCCTGAGGGGTAAGCACCCGCACTTAAAATCAAGATGTTCAGTCACGTCACAAAGCGTCAGCATCACGCTTCCTGTCTGAGCCTGCTTCACTTTCTGTTTACATTCGCCGTGGGTGCTCCGAATCCATTTCCATATCTTATTCTTTGGCAGAACGAGAACCAACAATCAGAGGTTACAGTCTCCAGCTGCTGAATTTCCACTTCTGGCCCCTCCCAGCCCCGGGTGAGGAAGTGGGGACACAGCCGAGGTTTGCGGTCAAGGTCACAGGAAGAGGAGAATGAAACCTTTCTGGTTTGGCCACTGAGCTCAGAGTGGGTTTTGTTCTCTTCTCTTCTCTTGGCCAAGCTGTGGTCGTTGGGGCGTCCGCCTCGCAAGTCCCTCTCTCCCCGGCCTGTCCCTCCCTCCCGGGTCTGAGGCTGCTACTCACACGGTGGTCACCTCGGACCCCCACCCACAGGTGGCGCGGCGGTTCCACGTGGGCTGTGACATGCTCTGGAGCACGAAAGTGGCTCTGACATGGTGATGAAAGGTTTTTCCCCAGAAGTCACACAGAAACGGAGCCACCGCTGCGGTCTGGGAGCCGGGTCCCCCCAGACGAGGAGGGTGGGCCGGGAGGCTGCCTCAGAGAACAGTGGGCGCCCCACCCGCCCCACCCCTGGGGGGAGGTGGTCTCACAAACAGTTCCCGTGGAAAGCCAGCCTTGCCACCGCGAGCCAGAAACTTCCTTTGACCCTGGGACCTGGTCCTTTTGGAAGGCCAAGCCGTCCTCAGAACCCAGTGAGTCCTGCTGGAGCCCCAGACCCGGCAAGGCCCGTGGGCACGCTGACTCGCTGTGCCGCGCACACAGGACTCCAGGTGCCGAGGCACCCGCGACCCAGCCAAGGGCGGGTCAGAGGAAACACGTAACAACGCTGTGTGGTCGCCGACACACACGAGGACGTCAGGTCTGCATGGTGGCGTCCGCACCAAACGCACGCAGCCTGTTCGGGCCACTGCTCCCTACACTGCCCCGTGTGAGAACTGTCCACGCGGCGCTGCACTTCGCCGGGATCACGATGACTCTAGACAGGGTTTCCCGTCCACGGGAGGTGTGCGGGGCTCCCACGCAGACGCCGCCCCGCTGGCGGAGGGGCTCGAGCACCCACAGGGCCTGGTCTCGGGAGGTCCCGGGACCACTGCCCGCGGATGCAGGCGGGCAGCTGCGTGCACTTCTCTGAGAGCAGTCACACTTTCTGAAAGTTAAAGCCAGGCCGAGACAGTCAGTGTTTCAATCCAACTCGTGCCTGGACTCAGGAACCTCAGAAAACACGCAGAGGGAGCCGGGAAGCAAGGAGGCGGCGAGGAGCCGGTCAGACGGGTCGGGATCGGGGCGACACCGACTTCAAGCTCTCAGGTGCTTTGTGCTGGTGGGCCTCGGAGTTGGAGGTGACGCGGGGGCCTTGGTGGGGTGGGGTTAACTAGAGGAGCAGCCCACCGCAGTGACCTGTCGCCAGCTCAGCAGAAAGGAAATCCTATCAAGACTCAAGACACTGACGTCCACTCATCTTCCCCGTGAAGAAGCTGAAGTCCATCTCCTCTTCCGGGATCTGGTCCAGCCTGGCTTGCCATGAGGCTTTCAAATAGTAAGGGTCACCATCCGCTCGACCACGAGCTCCCTGACATCCAGGCCCCGCCTGGCTGCACAGGCCCACAGGCGCTGGCAGAAGGGCGTCCGAACCGTGAGCCCTCTGCCGCAGCCTGCACTGACGCGGTGACGGCCGACCGCCCCGGGACCCGCGGCAGCGTGCGTGCCTCACGCTGCAGCGCCCTCTGCCTTCTCCACGGCGAGGTGCACGCAGGGTGCCAGGGGCTGCCAGGTGGTCCCCCAAGGTGAGAAGGTGGCTCCTGCCCTGGGGGATGGCCTCCAAGGGAAGCAGCAAGGGAAGGGCACTAGGAAGTGCTGGGAGGCTGCTCGGCACAGGGACCTGCGGGGGCCCCCTGTCTGTCCCCGACGCGAGAACTCAAGGCCTCGAGGCCCGAACACAGGGAGGACAGAACACTGACGCTGGGTTTCAGTTCTAGCTCTGCCACCTGCTGGCGAGCTGCGTGACCGGCCCTGGAGGCCTCCACACCTTGGTTCCTTACCCACAAAAGGAAGCTCGCCTCCAGGACTTAAAAACTATAAACGAGAAACAGTCTCGCATGTGGTGGCCCTCAGACAATTCCAGAAGACTCCAGGAGACCACTGCATGCCTGCGAACAATGTGATGGCCGAAAAGCAGTGACTGGCCTCCACCTCCCTGGACACTCTTTCTGGCTCCCAGAGACCTAAGCAAGGCCATTAAATTCCTGCAGCCCCCAGACCGAGGTCCAGGGGCCCGGGGCTCCGAGGACGCACACCCACCAGCCACATGCGGCCAAGCTTTGCTCTGACCTGTCCTTCCTTTTACAAAGTGCTCCAACTCAGGCTGCCACACAACTGCGTCCCAGCACGACCGTGGGAAACCCACCGGCAAACCACAGCAGAGGGGCCTTCCGCAGAGCACACCACCAGGCGCCTCAGCTGCCAAGGGCATCGACAAGAAGCGGGGTCCGTGACGGCCACAGCCACGGGGGGCTGGTGGCGACAGGATGGCAACACACAGAGTGGGTCCCGGGACGGGAAAGAGACCGAGGGTGACGTGAATATAGGCAGACTCAGCTAGCAGCCTTGGCGTTGGTTCGTTAGTTGCCACAACACAGCACGCTAACGTAAGACGTCAGTAACGGGGACCGGGCGTGGGGTACGCGGGCACTCCATGCCATCTTCTCCGCTTCTCTGCGTGTTGGAAGGCGCCCTAAACATGGTCCTACTGAACAGGGAACGTGGCTGCCCCGCCTGCTGCTGCTCCAACTGCTCCCCAGTGGCCCTCAGCCTGTGCTGCAGCTGCCCGAGCGTGCTGTCTGTGTTCACACGGCGCGCCTCCGGCAGGGGCAGCGGTGTGCCTTCTCTGCCCCGGCACCTGCCACTGCGCTGCAGGCCCGTGAGTGTCCCACAGGCTCCCTGAGCTGCGCTCGTTTCAGTCATCCCTTTGCTAATAGACCGTCTGCAGGCTGCTGTCTTCGGCCACGGCAGGTCTTGTGCACATTCCAGACGCACATCTTTCCCTGCGGTCTTCCATCCACTCAACAGATGCACCGAGTCCAGTGCCTGCCGGGCACCGACGGGCAGATGCGGGGCGCGGTGAGGTACGAGGGCCCTGCTGCTGCACAGAGACCGTTCTCCCCGGATCTCCTCCTGCGCTCTGACGGGGACGGGGGGTGGGGGTGGGGGCACACTGCCACCTACTCAGGACCCGCTACGCCAGCCACGCCACAGACACCCGTGCACCATCAGGTGCACCTCAGCTTGGTGGGCGTGCCCCAAAAGAAGCCAGAAGGTCAACCTCACCACGTGGCTGCGGGCCCCCGACCTAGTTCCTTAGTTCCAGGGCACTGGGGACGCTTCCTGGCACAGCCCAGCTCCTGGTCTGACAACCTTCCTGGTGCGAGGCGGACATGCCTGTCCTGTCCACAAATGTCCACTGAGCCCCTGCTGAGATCAGAACAGGCACCAGAGTGTCTGACCCTGGATTTGGAAGTGGGAAATTTCATCTGCACTAACAGAACTCACAATCTGCAGAGGGCGGGAGCAACAGAAACCGATGGAGGAAAGTTAATTTGCACATATAAACTCTCATTCTCTTTCTCTCAAAACAGTAAGCAGAAGTCTAGGATGCAAGGAAAATATTTACATTTTGGTAACTGAGGCACAGTGGTTGACAAAAATGAGAAGTTCTCCCAAGAGAGGCCACACGTTTCAGTGGAGCAGGAGGCCCGGTGAGAAGCGGGTGCCGGAGGGCCAGGAAGTCACCTCTAGGAGGCGCTGCAGCCACCCAGGTCCCGGACGGAGGCAGCAGGTGCCCAGGGGAGGCAGCAGGCGCCCAGGGAGTTGGCAGCTCCCAGGGAGTCAGTGCCTGGGTGCCTGGCTGCCGGCAGATGAGCGGGCTGTAGACGGGGCTGTGCTGGCTCACCCACAGCCCCGCGTGGGGCCTCCCGAGCCCCCGCACTGGGCCTGCAGGCCAAGCCCGGGAGAGGAGGTTGGGACTGGCTGGGGTTCAAGAGGTGTTCACTGCATTCCCGACTCCTTGTGACTCAGGGCTACTCTGCCAGCCCTGCGACCCCCAGCCCCCCTGCAGCAAACACGACGGGCCCACCTTCCCCTGTACGAGGCTAGGGATCCCCTCTGCACACCCCGGCATGCCTGCCCTGGGGGACTCAGCTCCTCTCTCGGATCCTCCAGCTCCTGATCAGAAAGATAAGCCGCAAGGATGAGGCAGAGGGATGCCCAGGAAGGGCTGGGCACAGCAGGGGCCCACCCTCCCGCTGCAGACTCCCTCATGGACCTCCCTGTCCAGCCCGACTGTCCCTGACCATGGGCCCTCAGCTCCCTGCTTTGTCCCTGGAGTGATGCCCTCCCAACAGTCAGGGCTCATCTGCTGACACCCCCGGCACCGCACAGCTGGACGGCTCTGTTTCCCAGCACTGCTCTCCTAAAGCCAGGATAGGGCCACTCTGCTGTGCCCTGTCCTCAAGGAACAAGGACTCCTGCTTCCTTCCAGCGGAGGGTCTCGCAGGGAGTATTCTGCTGTCCACCCGGGCCCGAAGATGAGGAACTGCTTCCTTTCCTGCATCGCGACCCCCCCAACCCTGAAGAAATGAAGTGGCACAGAGGGACAAGAAGGTGCCCTCTCCAGCCAGCGAAGGACTTCAGCGACGACAGCGCATCGTGCTCGTGGACGATGCCCACTGAGGGGAAAACGGGTGCAGGGCACACGGGACTCTTTGCAGCTGCTGTTCCATTTTTCTATGAATCTGACATGGTTCTAAGACAGACTGAAAATGTTAAATCAGAGAAAATGGTACCTGGTCTCCCAACATGGTGCTGCTGTCAAAACTAAATCCCCTGTTGGCAGCCATGACCTGCGCACCCCCGCAACCCGGGGCAGATGTGCTCAGGGTTAAAGCCACAGTTCTTTGGCACCCCAAAGCTCTGTGGGCTGTGCAGGCGGCAGGGGCCAGGCTGGCAGAGCCCGGGGGTGAGGAAGGGGTGCTGTGGGAGGTGGGGGGCTCCCTAAAGCCGACAGCTTGCTGGAGGCTGACAGTGCTCTGCATTGGCCGAGAGGGGCCGGCCGAGCACTCGGGGAGTGAATGGACAAACCGGGAAATGAGCACTGCGCAGCACGGGTAGAGGAAGCAGTAAAGCCGGCTAACAAATCGGTCATTTGTGCAGCGAGCTTGAGCCGCGTGGAACAGGAAATTAATGCACTGTGCTGCGTGCATGCAGTCTTGGAATGAGGAGGGGTGGACCCAGCCCCAGAGCAAAGACAGACCAGAATGACGGCAGTAAAAACTTGTAAGACTCATTAACACAGAGCTGGTGGAGATGACACAGGCCAAGGAGACAGAGCACGGCCGGCGGCAGGTTTGCACGGCCCCGAGAACAGCAGGCAGACATGGCGATGCAGGGAGTCCCGGAAAGTAGCGCTCTGGGCAGACCAGACAACCAGGCTCCTACACCAGAGCCAACTGTCCGGTAGTTTTTCACTAGTTTTTCTTTCCGTCACATAACTGGCAAATGCGAATCAACTTCTCAGTACCCAGGAATGGACACCACACCACCAGACACCACACCTGAACAGAGATGTTCACCAAACGCTGGGGCTTCGGACATGGAGTCCAGCATCGTCCACTGAGGAGGACGAGCCGGAACGGCTGTGCAGAGGGGGAAGGCAGGGCCCGGGGTGGAGGAAGAGAGGCCAGGGCAGGGCCTCCATCCACGCTCGCAGGGTGGCCGGCCCACTGCCAAGACATCCCATGACATACCACGGCCTCCAGGCCTGAGCGCGCCTTTCTCCGGCCAGACACTGAGCCCCAGGCCAGAACCCACACGCAGCCCCCACCTATCCCACCAGACAAGGCTGGGGGTGGGGGATAGGACGGCAGGAAGCAAAGTCACAGATGCCGCCTCCCGGGCCTCCCCACATACTTTTGCCCCCAGCAGCTGAATGGAGCTGCTGGCGCCCCCCAGTGGCTGTCTGGAGGTCTCTGAAGGGACAAGCCTCAGAGACTTCGCCTACTCCCCTCGATGAGTGCTTCGGGACTCATGACGTCACACGCGAGGCTGTTCCTGATGGGGCTGGATGCTGGAAGGGGGCTGCGACAGAACGGCGAGCAGCTCTGCCAGGAACAGGGTCAGAACGTGGCCGGGCCTGCTGTCCTGACACTCAGACCCTGCTGGACGCCCCTGCCCGCACCTCCCCCCCTGCAGTGCTCTCAGTCACAGGTGAGTGGGGCCCGCTGGACAGAAGCTCAAGGGGATTGAATTTCTCCGGTGGCTTCCACGTCTTTCTCAAGTTGGCTTTTCACAGAAACAGCACTGGGGGCCTCTACCTACTGGGAGTCAGGGGCACTGCCCACCCCCACACCAGGCACTACCCACGTGGTGGAGGGGAAGAACTGTCCTGGCCAAGGACCTGCTGGGTGACTGCAGCTCCAGTCCCTCCCTCTCTCCCAGACTAAGGCAGTAAGCGGTCAGCAGGCACCACGCTAGACCTGCAGGTTCTCTGGAGGCACAGGAGTGGGTGGCCCTCTGCGCGGCCAGGTGGACATTACCCGCCCACCGAGCAGGAGCCCAGTCCTGTCAGACAGGACCCTTTGAGTCAAGGGGGGCCAGTCCCCAGGCTCTGAGGACCCCTTGGCACCGTCCCTGCGAGGCGCCAACAGCCACCGCGTCAAGGGCTTAGCGGAGAGGCAGGGCCAAAAGGGACCTGGCTGAAAATGGGGGACCGTGTCCTGATTATTGCTGACTATCTTTGTCCTTTAAAAGCAACACATAAAAACCCACAGGTGTGACTTCGGCATCAACAGTCTGGTGATACTTCTCCTCTGAGGAACTTTTTGGCAAGACAATGAATGACCTTTCGTTCCAACAGAATTTTCTTTTAACGCAAGTTCAACACTGTCCACAGGACCGAGGGCACCGGGCACAAAACCCTGCCTGGGCCTTAAGTTGGGGAAAATGACGCCCCCCCCCCCCCACACCACCCGTTCCAGGGGACAAAGCACCAGCAGGGCCAGATGTCCGGGGTGTGGCCTGGGGGACAGGTCACCCCTGGGAGAGCCAGTCCCATCTCCCCCAGGGGGAACTGGGGTGGGGCTGGCCTCCCACTTCCGTCCCGGGGCTCACAGACCCTTGATGGGAAGGATGTCTAGCCAACAGCTTAAATCCACGAAGCTTACAAGTTCAGGAGCGACCTGTGCCTGAGCACCACATTTCGGGCTTCACGTCTCTCACCTGGAAAACAGAGGGCAGCCCAGGGGCTTCCAGAAGCTTCCTTTCCACCCCCACGCTATGACTCGCTAAGCAAGGCCTGCGCTGTTCCTCACGGCTTTGAGTTAGAATACGGCGAGGAGAACAGAAGTCCTGCTTAAAGCGCCGTTCTCCATATTCGCCAGACAACCTCTGGGGCCAGAGTCTGTAATTCAGGCCCCAACCGGGAGGTTCAGGCTGCAATAGCTGTAAACCTAGGAGAGGGGCATTCTTACTTTGGAACAGCTCAGGGTGACAAGGGTTCCCACACCACTGGCGACAGGGACGATCTGGGGTCTCACTAGCCAGTACCAGCAAGCCTGCCCCACAGACCACGGTGAGTGCTGGCCTTTGGCCACCGACACAGGCGGCCAGGGGCCTGTCAGCCCACCCTGTGCCCTGGCCCCGTCTAAATGTAAGCAGCTCTTACTCCCCTCCTCTCAGTCACAGGGTCACCGCGGCAGTGACGTCCAGCTGGGTGAGAGGTCAGAACCACAGGATGGGCGCCGCCCACGCCGGGGGCAGCCCTGGCCTGCAGACGGCAGTGTCCTGCACAACGGAGTACTACGCAGCAGTGAAAAACGAACCCTGTGCACACGAAACACAGCCGAGCCCCACAGACGGCAGAGTGCATGGTGTGCGCGTCCACTCTGAGCCAACGACAGGCCATCTCAGGCCCGTCCAGTAACAGCTGTGGGAGAGGGAGATGCGGCTGCGGGGCCTCCAGAAGCCGGCAGGCCAGCACCACCTGCCCTCGGCGGGGGGATGGCCACACGGGCGCAGTCACTGCGCAAGCTCCCTGAGCTGTACCCGTGGGGTTCAAGCATGGCTCTGGTTGTGGGTTCTGTTTTCGTTACGCTTTACAAAGATGGAAAGGGCAACCCAAGTCCCACCCCTCACTGGGAACCCTTTTCCCCAGCCCCGAAGTCCAGACCCCTACGACCCTGCCCCAGCCTCAGGGATGGCAGCCACCTCTGGGCCACGTCCCAGCTCCCCAGCCCAGGGGACACCCTGAAGCAAGTGTGTCCTAAAGCCCCATCCATGCTGCGTCCACTCAAGTGGACCAGGGTGCCATGGTGGCCCGAGAGGATGGTCCAGGCAGGACTCTAGGGTTCGAGCTCCCTCGCCGCGTGCCCGGTCGGTTCGCACACTGCAAGCAACTGACCCCGGAGGAGGGCCCACCCCTCTTCCAGGCCTGGGAGCCTCTGTCCTGCCCTGCACCCCTTTCTTCACCCACCCACACTGCTCCCAGGGGCCCCAACTTCTCACCGAAACACGTGCACGCCCGTGCAGGCAGGACTGGAGCAGCAGGGAACGGCTGGAAGCACAGACTCCCCTTTCCGGGCCCTCCGGCCCACAGCCGGACGTAGCGGATACTCAGGGCACCAACGAGCCTCACACAACCGGACGCCCTGCTGGGAGAGGGCCGAGGGACAGTGACCTGGGGCTGGGACAGGGGCTAAGCGTTTGACACCCGCGCTGGCTGAGGCAGCATGGCTCTCAGTGACTGTCCTCTGACTTCCAGATTCCTTCCCAGGAGAATTCAAACACCCAGAAAGGTTTCCTCCTTCCCAGACCCCTGCACCCCCGCATCTTCCCCCTTGAAATAGGCATTGCTGTCGAGACTCATCTGTGTCGCTACTTCCTGCCGCCCCGTTAATTACAACAAGTGACCCCGCAGTGATGTCATGCAAACTGCCACTTCCTGTCGCGCAGGAATGGGCCAGGCCCACGGAACCTCTGATCCTGCGCCGGGAGAAAACACCGCCCCTGCCCGCCAAGGAAGCTTGTTCACAGAGGCACTCGCCCCGAGCCCGCAAGCTAAATAACACTAAAATGTGCGCTGGGCACTGCCACCATCCAAATGTCGCTATTGTGAGCGGAAAACAAGCCACCGACTGTGGCGAGCTGAGACCGGAGGTCTGTGTGTGTAAAGAACGCCCGCCTTTTCAGGACAGGTGCGAGGAGAGGGGGACATGGGGTCGTCGTTGAGGGTTTCCAGCGCTGAGAGCTCAGAGGGGGAGTTCCCGGTCTCTGGCACCTGCAGGGACACGGAGGCCCCCGTGGGTGACACAGCACATGTGGCAAAGGGCACGCTTCCCTTATCTGTGTTTTCGGAGTGACAGGTCAGAAGTGGAGACAGGAAGGAAAGAACCGCCCCGCCCTGGGCTCCAAGCTCCCTGGAGCCAGAGAACCACCTCCCGCCCCTTCGCCAGGCTTCGGGGCCAATGCCGACGGGAGGTTTCCATGTTCTGAACGGATCAGGTGACGAAACCGTATCTAATGGCATGCTGTGGAAAGTTCTATGCCCGGGATTTCCAACCAAAGGGGCTCTCTGGGACAGACAAACAAATGGGAGCCTCCCTGGAAAAACGAGCAACCTGGGGAGTGGCAGAAATCACCCAGGAAAAAGCGGGGGGGCGACGTGGCCGGAGCCCGACCCAACTGCCCTCCAGTCCTGCCATTGCTTCGAGCCCTGTGTTCGACTTGGGCTACCACGACAGCAAGGAGTCCAGATGGGGCCGCCACTCAAGAGTCTCTTCTGTCCTCTCAACACTTGGTACCAACACTATCTCGGGTTGCGGCTGAAAGAAGCGAGTCTGCACCCAGACCATGTGCTAGCCCTGATGTGCTGCTGGGGGTGGGGGACAGGGGGCGCGGGCGGCTACCAACTGATGCCACATCCGCCCCAGCACCATGAGGAAACTCGAGCTGCCCTCCTCGTCACAGTCCCCGAGGACCCGAACAGAACCTTTCTGGTGGGAGGCCCCAGGCTGAGGCGCTCTGACCACCCATCCGGCGGCCTGGGCCTTATTTCCTGTGGCGAGGGCAGGCCCCAAAGTGGGGCGAGAAGGTAATGTTTTGTCCCTCGCCTGTCGGAAGCAGAGCCTCACTGTCACCGACTCTACCAACTTGGTGTCAGCTCCACCCGTGGTGTTCACAAGGAGACTCGGCCACCAGACGAGACGCTCTGTGGCTGCTCCAGGGTTTTCTAGTTCCCCAGGCGCTGTAACCCCAGGCGCCCTGGCCAGGCCCTGGCCAGTCCCATGCAGCTGCGCAGCGAGGGAGGAGGGCTGCTGGGAGCCCGGTGGGCACTGGTTCCCGTGGTGGGGCTGAACCACAAGCGTTTCTTTGGCAGACGGGCCTCTCCCCCAGCTTCACTTGTCCCCGCACCGATGATGTTCTCTCTTGAATCTTGGCTGGAACGTTTCTTCCAGGCCAATGGAAAAACTGCAGAGAAAAGGCATCCAAAGCTCCTGCCCTGGACGGGCTGAGTTTCCCCACCTTCCGCAGGGAGTCAGAAAGCAGCGAGAAGCACACCTGGTGTGGGGCCACCTGGTCCCTAGAGATGTGGCACTGCCCACCATGGCTGCACAGTGGGGTGTCAGCTGTCACCCAGCGCTGGGCAGTCCTCCCAGGCGAGCATGGAAGGGGGAGTGCTGCAAAACATTCTCAGGTGATGGACTCGTCTGCCCGCTGGACCTCCCTCCAAACTTGGCGTGCGGCCATTTGGTCGTGGACATCACGCCCTTGGGTATCCCTTCCTCAGATTGGGACAAACGAGCATTGGGCTGGTTTCAGTAAGAATGAACACACAATGGTGACAGATCACTTTCAAAAGGCCCGTTATATGGAGAAAGTTAGGTCAAGCCCAGGCTGCAAACACAGGGCGGACCGCACCAGCCTGACGATAATTACTAACTCTCCTGCAACCTCCCAAAGGGAACTCAATGCCTACTCCCCAAGGGAACCTTACTCCCAAGACAAAAGAAGACCAAAATAGCTAGAATGGTCGCTAATTTGAATAGAATCAGTTCCAAAATTAGGACAAGTGCCTAAGCCAGGCCAGCAAGGAGTTCATTTCCAAGGCCTGTTCCTGGAGGAGCCGGGGAGCCAGCTTCTTTGGGTGAAAGCCTTCCCCTGGGGAGGAGACCCACTCAGAATGGAAATACTGGCGCTCCCCCCCCGCCTCTGATTCTGAATGTTCGAGGCAGAATTTAAGAATTCCAGAAACTGTGCTAAGTGGCTCCGATTCGGCACCTGAGCGTCTGACTGATCTTGTCAAATAAAATGCTCTTCCAAGTTCGCTCTGCTGTATATTTATGCATTTCATATCCCAGCTTCCTGCAAAGTGCACAAATCATTTTAACAGAGTGTACGTTTAACTACCATGAAGGCATTTTATACTCCGCTTAACTTCTCTAAGGGGCTCGTAGTTTCTGGAGCAGATAAATCAAGCTTCTATGTAATTTTACTTTAGGGAACAGCAGTCAGAACTTCTAAAGAGAATCACCCCCCAGTCTCCTTGGCCTAGGGGGGCGCAAACATACACACATGTACACACTGTCAACCAGGACGCCCCCTCGCTCACCGGCCTCCTCTTCCTCGCCAAGGACGGGGAAGCCAGCAGCTCCCTGGGCAAGGACAGGGCGCCGTGAGAGGTGGCTTCCGGGCAGCGCTCCCTGACACCGCTGTCCGTGGACGGACCGCTGCAGACAGAGGCCACCCCTGACGGCTTCCGGGTGGACACCTGTGCCATCCTGACCGACTTTAGAAACTCGATCTCCTGGGGATCTTTTCTGGAAGGGGTCCATGCTCTGATCCAGAAAGGTCTCCAGATGCACACCAGTAAAAAAAAAGTGGGCAAGAGAAGGAAGTCAAGCCTGCAGCAGCTGAAATCATAAATTATTTACTGAGTGAGGGAACTTTAGCCAGGGGCCATATGGAAGGGCCAGAAGTGGGCCCCAAAGTTCAAATGGGGGGCTCTGGGGCCTGAGAGAAGCTCAAGGCAGCAGCCTCTGCCTTGCTGATGCAGGGCCCCCGGCTGTGTTCAGAGCACAGGCCACCCACCAAACAGGAGCTGCCAGCACCCCCTCCCCTGCCCCCTGCACACCGACAAACAGCACATCAGAGAGACACACGGAATCATGGGTCGGGCGGCAGTTCAGCCAGGAAGGAAAGAAATGCTCCAAGAAAGACGGAGAAGTGAACGACACAAGAGGTTCAGCGGCCAGACTGCAGAGGCACCCGCTGGCCAAACTGAAGCCATTTGGGCAACGTGAAAAATGACAGAAACAGGAGGTCACCCACGAAATGACATGAGGACCCAGGACTCACTGCGGACACACGTGTGCACGCACACACACATCCTAGGTCCTCATGATATGCAAGAGAAACGCGGAACCTTCTTGTTAATAGGAGAAAGCAAACGGGGAAAAAAAAAGTATGCACAAAAAATGACGGACCCAGAACACGATCAGCTGGCAACCATCGCGATACCTGGTGACCGTGAGAGCGCCCACTGGGCACTGAGGCCAGTGGGGGGAAGCCTGAAGCCCAGCAGCGTCCTTCCATCATCTCAGAGTATTTACTTCCCTACAACAGACCCGGTGATTGCCAAGGGAGAGGTAACAGATTTACGGAGACGCCAAAGCACCCGAGTGATTTGAGTCGCCCTCACCAGCGATGGATGGGCAGACTGACACCCCGTGCCTTCCAAATGGATGCAGAGAACAGCCACTGCTTCAGCATTTCGGCCAAGAGCACACGACTTGACCCTAGTCCGGAGAAAACCCGAGACAAACCCGAACGGAGGGACAGCCTACGAAAGGAGCGGTGTGCCCTCAGACAGCATCCAGACGGGGACAGAGGCAGGTGAGGACGGGCGCTGGGCCGCGGCGACGCCATTTCCTGTGCCCGAGAGCCACTGTCGGGCCAACTGGCAAAGTCGACAGAAAGTCTAACGGTTAGGCGACAGTCCCACTGTCATTCCTGATTTTGATGCTTTTGCTGTTAAGAAAATGTGCTGATACTGAGGAAAAACTAAATGCTTTTCTTACAAATACTTATGTGTGACATATTTGCAGATAATTGTCAGAGGGTTAAAAAAAAACAAACCAGTAACACATTGTTTCTGTGTGTGAGAGAAGAGCCAAGCAAAGGCGGTAAGTTATCGTTGGGGGGGGGGGGCGCCTGTGAACGGCGACAAGAAACCCCTCGGCACCACCCTCACAGCTCCTCCGTGGGCCTGAAATCAGAGCAAGAAGCTACCGTGGACGGACGGATCTTTTTGCCACAGGACCCCAATTATTGTACGTCAGGGGCTTCTGGTGGGAAGACGGGGGGCGGTCAGAGGGAGCAAGGACCCTGTCCTGTGTGGACCGCAGTTTGGGTGATGAGCTACGCCAGAGATAAGGAAGGGCCCCACCTGCCACTTCCAGTCTGGGCTCAGTGGCCTCAGAGGACTGGGGGCCTGCCCTCCCCTCCCTGGCTTCCTTCCTTCTGAGCGGGAGGCTGCTCTGAGGAGTTGGTCCCCCAGTACCCATCCTTGATCCAGCCTGTGACACACCCAGACTCCAGCACAGCATGGCACCCCAGGTGAGGGGGCGTGTGAGGCCTGGGTGAGGGCAGGGGCCGCCAGTGGATGAGAGGCTGTGTGTTCAGAACTCACTGACCCTCCGCTCAAATGCCACTTTGCAGGGACAATTCCACGTGGCCACAAGAATCAGACCGATGACAAGTCTGAGACCCAAGGTCCCAAATGCTCAGCGTGTCCTCTGATGGCCCAGGGGCAGCCCTTTATCTCCACATCCCTGAGCCTTTGCCCCCTCCCCCAGGTGCGGCACCGTAGCCTTCCTCTCTCCCGAGCTCCAAGGGCCCTCCCTCCTTTTGCCTGTGACTTGTTCCCTGAGCCCACACAGCCCAGCCGGCTTCTCCTACCTCTGTGATTTTCTAAATAAACTGTCTCTTAGAATTCAGGGGGAAGACCCCAAGCTCCTCACAGGCAATCAACACCCCCTCATTTAAATGCAGCCCAAGTGGTCACCCCCGGAGAAGGCAGTAGCTTCCACAAAAATCTGTCTGTAACTAACCTCGCCCTTCCACTACTAGACCGATCCCTGTAAAAATTTAACGTACCTCTCACCTGCCTCAGGTAACATTTTAAGCTAATTTCTGCTTGTCTCTGTGACCAAACTCGGGTGCCTGGGCGAGGCACACGGCACACTCTGCACAGTGACCTCCACCCCCACCTGCGACCTCACTGTCCACGGTCACATGGAAAGCTCTGGGAATAAAACAACTCGAGAGTCCCAGACTGCGCACCACCGTGAGCGGCATGATGAAATCTCGAGCTGCCCGCTCCATCCCGGCCGGGAGGGGAACCATTCCTGAGTCTCTGCACTGCATTTGGTCCCTGCCCCGTAGTCTCCTCCCTCAGCAGCCCTCTGGGTCATCAGACCCACTGCCGACTCATCGCAGGGCTCCTGTTCACGTCACCCGCATTCGCGTTCTACGTGGTAACGGCCCCACACCCAAGGGCAGCGGTGTGGCAAATGGGAGCCGCCAAGGAGAGGCCAGGAAGGACTTCCCCTAAGACAGCGACTTTCAGACCTTTTCCGTCCCATGGTGCACGTTCACTAAGTAGGAGAGTTCTGCCGCACACCAAAAAGTGTACACTTTTTGCTGACCTGACCAAAAAAATAGGTATAGTTTTGATTCATTCACCCTGGATGGCTATTGCTGTGTTGGCTGCTGTCATTTTTTCCTTTGACAATCGAGGGCAAAGAGGCCAGCACCCAACTAAGTAGTCAGGCGTTGCGTGTTTTAAGGGTCCCGGTGGCGCACCAGCTGGGAACCGCTGCTCGGAGTGGAGCGGCGAGCAGCGTGCATTTGAGATACTCTGCCGGCTGAAATGAGGGGACTGAGGTATTTTGCTGCCAGAAAAAAAAAATATATTTTTTAAAGATTTTATTTTTATTTATTTTTAGAGAGGGGAAAGGGAGGGAGAGAAACAGCAATGTATGGTTGCTTCTCACATGGCCTTCATGGGGACCTGGCCCGCAACCCAGGCATGTGCCCTGACCGGGAATCGAACCGGGACCCTCTGGTTCCCAGCTTGCGCTCAATCCACTCAGCTACACCAGCCAGGGCTCGCAAAAAATATTTTGATAACACATTTACATAACTTTTATCGAAAAAAGTTGTCCTATTTTATACTTAGTCATTGTTAATCTCGCACTGCGCCTAATCTATACATTAAATGCTATCATAGGTATGCATGCACGTATAGGGAAATATATATGAAGTCTATCCAGAAAAAGCCCAGCCATTGTTAATATAACAACAGTTTGTGCCACATCAATGTGACCTGGCGGCCAAGGAGAGCGGACTGGGATGCGCATGTGTGAACAATGACAACTTCACTGTACTAGTCAGGGGGGTGGTAGACACTGTTGAGTTGAGCATGTGGACTGTGTGGCCGTCACATTCAGAATGACTGCATAGAGCCACGAATCTGCATCAGATTTTGCATTAAGCTTGAACATTCCTCCACAGGAAACTATTCGGATGATTCAGAAGCCTGCAGCTATGGGCAACTGGTGATTGGCAGCTTCATCATGACAACGCACCCACTCACGCATCTCATCTTGTGCAGAGTTTGTTGGTGAAACATCAAATCACCCAGGTGACTCAGCCCCCCTACAGCCCAGATTTGGTGCCCTGAGACCTCTGACTTTTCCCAAAACTAAAATCACCTTTGAAAAGAGATTTCAGACCATCAATAAGATTCAGGAAAATACGACGGGGCAGCTGATGGTGACTGGGAGAACCATGTGAGGTCCCAAGGCGTGCACTCTGAAAGGGACTGAGGCGTCATTGTCCTATGTACAGTGTTTCGCGGATCTTGTATCTTCTTCAGCAAATGTCTATTTTTCACAGTACGTGGCTGGATACTTTCTGGACAGACCTTGTCTATAGGGCTCGGTGCTATCTGCGGTTTCAGGCATCCACTTAGGGTCTTGGAATGTATCCCCCATGGATAAGGAAGGATGACCGTATCAATGATAACTCTTCCCAGCTGCTTTTCAACAGACAAGGCCAGTCAGCTTCAGCCTGGAGCACGGGGATGGGGACATCCCTGTACTGGAGGCCAGCCCCCGCTAGCCGGGAAGGACGAGTCAGAAGGGCAAAGACGCCCTAGTCATCTCTGTAGCCCAGGGGCCGAGGCTGGACTTCGCCTGGGGGCGGTTAGCAAAAGCTGGTGCCGAATAAAGGTGGAGTCACAGTTCACCTTACAATGGGAGGTCCCCACTTGACCTCGCACACGCGACGTGCAGATCGATGTGCGCCTCACTTCCCTGATGAGACTATCAGAGGCTGCCTCGGGCCCCCACGAAGCCTCGGGTCCCACGGCGACAGGTGGACCCGGTGCTCCCTGAGCACGAGCGCTGAGCGGGGGCCAGGACGCTGTGCCAAGTGTAAGCTCCGGCCCCTGAGGAAGGACCCAATGCCTGAGAATCGGTTTCCTTGTCTGCAGAAGAGACACCGCATTGTGGAGACCACCACCGGGACAGGAGAGGGCAGGCCACGTCCCCTGTCCTGCACGGACCAGGGACCAGGCCGCAGTGGCTGCTCCTCTGAATTCACTGAACCTCCGCGGCCCGTGAACCAGCCCAGATATCCAGCCACGTGTGGCCCACAGCAGCCTGGGGGGAGGCCACCAATGAGCTGAGGGCCTGGCTCAGGGACCCTGCACCACCTCAGCCCCGGGCCTGAAAGGCGGCAGCGGCCCCAGTCTAAGCCAGACGTCACAAGCCAGTGAAGTTCTGCCCGTGGTTCCCTCGTAGAGGGCGGGCCTGGCGACCAGAGCGTGGGTCCTCACAGTGCCCTAAAAGCAACACCACGAGGCTCTGCCCACCCGCCCCGTTACCTCCTCCCTCCATCCCTTTGGCCTTGCTTTGCTGACTGACCAGGGCTCGTCCCCACCCAAGCGCCTAGTGGTCCCAAAAAGCACAACCTGATGCTGCCCCCACCCTGACCGGCGAGGGGCCGACTTCTGCACCTGTTATAGCCGGGCGCTCACACGCACAGCCCGGAGAGTTCTGCTGCCATGTCAGCAAATCTCTGACAAAGTTCATTTGCACTTGCACATTCCCGGGCCCTGTGCAAACAAAGCCCTCTCCTTAGCAACAGCTCACTGGGTAAAACCCAAAGACGACCGACCTGGAGTGGCACCAGCATCCGGGGCCTTGGCTGAAGACCACGAGGACCACGGCAGAAGTCACCTCACTCCCCCAGCCTCACCCACTGCCCACATGGCTGCATCAGGAGGGAACCCGTGGCAGACTGCACGCAGCTGCTGTGCTCCAAGACGAAGTTTTATTTTCGTGGCTGAGGCGGAAAGACGAGAAGAGGCGCTGACGTTTTTACGGACAGCAGAATCGAATCAGAGTCTCTCCTCGTGGATTCGCAGGCGGCCCTGCCAGCCATCTCAGCAGCTGAGAGAAGACGGTGACGACGATACCATGACTGCAGGTCCTGTCTCGTCCCTGTCTGCTCACCTGACTTTTTAATGACAAAGGCAGAAAGCTATGAGGCAGATGGTGAGGGGCCTGCCCCCCTGCACAGCAGTTCAGGAAAGTGTTTCGGGGGCGGTTCAGCCACCAGCAAGATCCCATTAACCAGAGACGATTTCCTTGTCAGACTTGGGGCAGAGCTGGTGGCTTAACTTCAGAAACCAGGGCCAAGAACCCCCAAAGCATCCAGGGGCAAACCCTCCTCCTGCAGGAAGCTCAGGGAGATTTCCGCTGCTCCCCAACCAGCCACTTCTGCGGGAACGCAGACATTCTGGGTGCCAGGGAGTGACCGAACACGTGGGCCGGCCACCAACCCCACGGTGCACCTGACTCGTCACCTTGTTTCTGTTCCTGCCCCTTCCCAACCACTTTCCAGAGACACCTGCGGATCTTATCAGTCACTGAAGTTCTCCACGCGGCCCCCGCATCGACGGGCAACACCAGGGCGGCCCGCCTACCCTGCCCCTAATCCACTGCTTGCTGTCCCTCTCCTGTAGCTGCTGCCACACTGGTCACAGCCTGGGGGGTTCCCAGTGGCCACTCCCTCCGCCCTGAGCCCCTGGCTGGCCGTCCCCGGCCCAGCGGTCTTGGCCCCTCCGCAGAGGCCTGCCCTCGACATCCCCAGAGAGCGCCACTCAGCCCCGGACAACGCACGACCTCCACCTGACACTCAGACATCCTGCAAGGTAACAACCCCTCAGGGTGTCTCACTCCCAGAGCACAAGCTCAGGGCCAGCTGGTCCCCCGCACACACAGCCTCGGAGCATGGCGTGTGCACATGCCCACAGGTTCCGCAGGGACAGACAGCAGAGTCCGCAGAGAGTGAGGGACGGCCGGCCCCAACCTGAACCCGAGGAGGACAGGCAGGGGCCAATCCCCTGCCAAGAACAGCAGCGCTTGTGAGGGTCAGAGAGCCTGTCCCGCACAGGTCAGAAGACACCGCTGGGGGTGGACAGTCCATCTGTGCCGGGGAGCAGCCTGGCAGGCCCCCAATGGGGGGGTCTGTCTGTTGCGGGGTCCCAAGCCTTGCAGGTCGGCAAGTCTATGGCCCCAACACCTACACCTTGCGTTCTCTCTCTGTATTTATGTCCCCGAGTCTTTCTGTCTGACTCAGAGTCAGATCCTGCATCTAGGACAGGGCCGACGCCTCCGGCATGTTTGACTCCAGGACTCCTTTGGGATGCTTCAGTGCACGCAGACATCAGGGACCCTGTAGGTCAGGCCCGGTGCCTGCCAGGCCGCTTACCAGCACACGGGTGGCCAGGCTCTCAGGTGGACAACCTGTGCTGTTTTTGACACTCTCTAGGTTGGAGAGAATGGCGCTCCTGTGTCCCGCCCAGTTCTACCCTGGGGAATGAGTGGCCTTTGAAGTGGCTTCCTTCTTTCACAGTACTGGACGACAGGACAGGTGTCTCTCAGTCTTGCTCATTGCCGCAGGCCCCCGAAATGCCTTCCCGGCCCCTCCGTCTTACTCACTTTCGTGAGCTCTTCTGGGGCTGAGGTGCGGCGGACACCTGGCCTTGGAACCTGATCCGGCTGCACAGGGTCCACGGAGAGCCCACTCCATATTCTCCTACTGCCCCAGGCTCCAAAACTCGACCAATTCCCGGCAAGGTAGACAGAACTAGCTCCTACTGTGTGCTACAGATGTCTCTCAGGAAGCTTCCAGAACAGCGCAGCGGTTGGTCAGGAGGAGCATGGAGAGAACCAGGGCAAGCTTACCCAGGGAGCTGGGGAGAGCTGCAGTCACCGCTAGTTCCAGAGGAACAGGGATGGGGCGTTGACAAACGCAGGGGTACAGGGCAGCTTGTAAACCACAACCCAAAAGGGAGCATGAGAACACGCAAGCAATGTCTCTCGACCTCCTGCTCAGCAACTGGCAGCATCACTCAGCTGCTTCAGGTATCTTCTACACCATTTAAGGCTCCGCATGGCTTGTTCATGGCTGCCCCTCAGTCATGGCCAAACCGCCCAGCCTGTGCTGCAGCCCCCCTCAGGCACCCCGACAACCTCGGGGCTGAGCTCTGCAGCCTGTTACTATCAACTGCATGGAACGAGTCAGGAAAATTGGAAAATGACTCTCCCCTGGAAATTACTTACTGTTTCCAACAGTTCGCGATAAACAGCCCTGCCCGCGGCCGAAAAACAGTGAGCTTCCTGAAAACGCGTGCGAAGGGGACGCCTCTCGTAGTGGACCGCCACTTCTCACCACCCAGGAAAGCCGCCGACAGGAGGCCCGGCGGGGAGACGACACCAGCCTCGGCCCCCGCCCTCCCCCAGAGAGCAAGGACCCCTCGTACCACGCAAGATGGTCAAGGAAAAGGCTCGAACTGGACCGGCTTCCTTTGGTAGCCCAGCAGATGCGCCTGCCACTCCAGTGGGATCCATCACGTGACCACGGGGGTACGAAACTGGTCCCGGAGACCCGAGGGCTGTGCCTGTTTCTTACCCAAACGACGTCAGAGCAGCTCCCCCAGTGTCTTCCCCATGCTCCCTCCCAGGAAGAGACCTACGCAGAGAGCCTCTGGGCCTGGTAATGCGCTGCAGATCATTTCTTTTTCACGTTGCAGTGTTTGCTCTCGACAGGCTTTAGACTGGGACAGAGTTTGCCTTTCCACGAGAGTGTGGAAAAGGAAGACGAACGTTACTAGTGGAGTCTTGTTTTTAAACACTGCAGGGTCCGATAGATGTGAAGTTCATGCAGAAGTTTCCAATCAGGGAAATAGAAACACCCGACACGATCAATCGATGACGGTATTCCGTGGAGCCGAGCGAATGCAAGGGCGGGGAGCTCGAGAAGTCACAGCCCGCCCCAGGGACAGCATGGGTCCAGGCAGGACAGTTGATGGGGATATTAAATGACGATTTTGTCAACCTAGAGCACTGTCCCGCCGCAGCTTCTGCTGCCCTTTTTTCCTTTCCCAAAGGCAGAGTGTGCAGATCCGGCCCCCAGTGCCCAGGGGAGAGCACGGACTGTGAACTCTCCCGGGGAGAGGAGTGGGGCAGTGAAGGGCCAGTCCTGGCCGGGCTGCAAGCTGGCAGCCCCCAGACTGACCTGCGTGTCACATCCCGCAGGGTGTCCGCTCCATCCTGATTCAGCAGGCGCTTAGAAAATGTCTCCTCAACAAAGGACAGTGCTACTTAACAACCAGGCTGCTCCGGGGAACCCGTAACAAGGGGGTCAAGTTGAAGGGATGCTCGTCTTGGCCTCTACCGGCTCAGCGTTCCCAGGCCCCACCGGTCGGCACTCATTTTGTCCTCGCGCTGCCGCTGGGACCTGGGGCCCGGCAGCCTCATTAGTGACCGGGTCCCGGGTGGCTCCAACGCAGCAGTCCCTGACCAAAACCAGGCTTACTACAGAGAGAAAACACCTGCTGCGGGGGCAGGGGCAGAGAAGCCAAGATGAGATCTTCCTTTAAAAACAGAATTTGTGAAAGGCACTGAGAGAGGCGTGGAATGTGGCTGGTATGTTGGGGCGGTATATGGACTGTGAACGGAATGGTCTGCTCAGAGAATCACATGTGTGCATACGTGATCACGGACAAGGAGGAGGTGCAGCCTAACAGTGGATAAAAGACTGGGGACGAGCCCTGGGTGGCGTGGCCCAGTGGGTTGAGCGCTGGCTTGTGAACCAAAGGGCTGCCAGTTCAATTCCCAGTCAGGGCACATGCCTGGGCTGCAGGCCAGGTCTCCAGTGCGAGGCACAAAAGAGGCAACCACACATTGATGTTTCTCTTCCTCTTTTTTCCTTCTGTCCTCTCTGTCTAAAGATAAATAAATAAAATCTTAAAAAAAAAAAAAAAAAAAAAGACCGGGGACGAGGGAATGCTGCCACCGAAGGTGGAGAGGTGTCCCCAGATCACTAGGTAGGTCTCCAGGCACTGGCTGGTGAAACGGTCTCCCCAGTGCACAAGCATCACCCCCCCCCAAGTCCCCACAAGCCCACCTATTTTTAAGGGGAAAACCGAGGCACAGAGAGGACGAGCCTTTCCCAGGGTCACCCCGTTACCTAGTGGCAGCTGGCCACTCATACACTATTCTGCCAAAAATGACAAAAACAAACAGAAAACAAGACAAGCAAAAACTGACACACAAATTCCTCCAACTGACAAAACACTAAAACCCAGTTAAGTACCCAAACCCAGTGGCGGGAAATCCTGCGTCTGCCCGACGACACTCCAAACGGGAGGCCGGGCCCTTGACACGCACCCTCGCTGCAGGACGAGAGGACATGGACAGCAGGATACGGCCACCAGCCCCGCACAGGTGCCTGCACGCTGCAGGAGGGCGAGGGAAACCGCCCGCCAGGGTCTTGGGAGGGAGGGAGGAGGAGCAGCTGTCTTTGTGCGTCTTCGCGTGTGGCTTACCCCACCCCCCATGAGCACATAGTCCTGAAGGAAACAGCAGGATGACCCACCATTTCTTCCCTATTTTTTTTTTAAAGATTTTATTTATTTATTTTCAGAGATAGGAGAAGGGACGGAGAAACAGCAATGGATGGTTGCCTCTCACATGGCCCTCACTGGGGACCTGGCCCGCAACCCAGGCATGTGCCCTGACCGGGAATCGAACCGGGACCGTCTGGTTCCCAGCCCGCGCTCAAGCCACTGAGCTACACCAGCCAGGAATAACACTTCTTCCCTATTTTTTAAAAACCAACATACATTCACTGCAGAATGGGGTGCCGGAATGGGAAAAAAATCCCCCCAAGTCTCCCAGAACTGAAGACGCCCACCAGGAAATACTCGTCGTCAGACCCTCCCGGGACTGTCTGCGGTGCGTGCAGGTTTATACACGCGTGTTCTCACTGCGGAGTCTTTCCACTCTGGGACCGCCTTCGCCTTGGCCTGCTCCTCGCTGTGAAGGCGCCGTTCTGAAAACAAGGAGCTCTCGCCCCCGTGCCCTCAAACACCACGGGGACGCAATGCCTCGCTGCGGTCAGGCTTCCCGGGCGCCGGAGGGGACGGGGAGGGGACGGGGAGGGGACGGGGACGACTGGGGCAGAGGGCGTGCATGCGCTTTTGGGAGGCTGACCCCCACCGACGACTCCAGCACCAACACTCGACGGCCTTGTTAACCTCTCTCCCGGACACTCGGGCACACGCGCGCACGTGCATGCACGCACACACACCACACGCACACGACAGCCTGATCCTGCTGGGTTTCGTTCTGCAGTCTGCAGTGAAGCAGATGCGGCAACACTCTCAGTGGCCGCTGACCAGCCGCAGAACACGCCACAGGGAGCAGACTAACTTCTCCAGCAGTGCCGAGCGTCAGATGTCGGCACTGGCCTGAGCGTAGAAGCGGGACCAGTGGACTAGACCGTAGACATTGGAACGACACTCGGTGAGATGCTCCCCAAAGGGCAGCACTGTGATGCAGGGACACGGCCCACCCTGCAGAGGGGCCCAGTTTGGGGGGCAGGGGAGCAGTGGCCAGACCGAGGCAGCCCAGCCCTCCAGGCGGCACGGGAAGGGCGCCCCCAGGAACGACTCTCTCCTCGGAGTCCCTGCCCTGCCTCCTCTGCCCGGTCACCTCAGTTGACAGAGCTGACAAGCAGAGCGGTCCCCCTCTTCACCAGCATCCGTGCACCTCTCCCTAGGTGACAGCCACAGTCATGTTTTGGGAAGCCGAGCTTCGCGGTGTCCTGAGACCTGAGGAGGGGCCCATGCACAGGGAAAGCAAAGAAGAGGCTCAGTAACGGAGCTCCCCAGAAGGCTGCCCGCCCTCTGCCTGTCCCTCCTGACTGCCGCCCGCCCCACAGGCAGCGCGCCCACCGGCCTGTTGGAGGGACCAGCAGCGTGCGCAGCAGGCCTGGTTCGGGCAGACTTGCCACACTGGAGAGCAGACTGGTTGCCACGACTGTACAACACGCCTCCCACTCCCGACACTCTTTCAAGTCCAAGTCAAGCACCAAGGCTGAGGCTTGAGCGTGCGTCTGAGGCCTTCTTAGGCCTTCCGGGTCCCCCAGCCCCCACCCCTCCCTCCTCTCTCTGACACAGCTGGGTAGGAGCTTCCTGACCTAATATTTCTGGACAGATAATGCCTTGCCTTGGGGGAGGCTGGCAAAGCCCATGGCACCTGCCATTTCCAATCTATGTTTTCAAATGGCAAGCGGGGGGGGGGGGGCATTGTGCCGGGGAGCTCGGGGACAGCGTGGACACCCCGAGCGAAAACTTCCAAATCCACCCACAGCCTCGGCAGAGTCGCCGCTTTGCACTGGAAAACCCAGGCGTCTGTTTCCAAACGAATCACCTCAAAGCCTTCGCTGCAGAAAATAATTGAGTTAAAGAGTTGCCGTGAGTCGTTCGAGTGAGACAGCAGCCGGGAAGCAAGACAGTGCCATCAGGACCCGCCGTCTTCTCGAGAGAGCACACGGAAAAAGCAATAGAATGCGGTTCAAAGGACAGATGGGACTTCCCTAATTGTCCCCAGATTCGCCGCAGCAGGGGTGGCAACTAAGTGGTTTCAATTAAAAGTTAAAAGGAACAGGGAAAAGCAGGCCGTGACTTATGCCTGGTGCTGCTGAGGTGCATTCGGCTGAGCCTGGGGGCGTCTGTGTCCAGGTCAGGCAGCCCAGTGACCACGACGCGAGCACTGAGCCATCCCAGCATGTGGCCGTGACGAGGGAAAATAAATCTGTCAGATGCCATGTCCTGACCCCCCGGTGAGTCTAAAGGGCGTGAGGCCTGGCGCCAACAGCACGCGCCAACACGGGTGGGGGTCACTGGTCTCTGGGGCAGGCATGGCATCTGACATGGACCCGCCCGCGGATAGTGGTCACAGCATGATAACAACAGGCACACAGTAAGCACCACCCTTTCAACAAACCGGTGGTTATGAAGTGGGGTCACTTTGCACCCCAGGCTCATGTGGTGACGCCTGGAGACATTCTGGGTTGTCACGCGGGGACAGGAGGGTGCTACTGGCGTCCAGTGGGTGGAAGAGTCCTGGGGTCCCACGAAACGTCCTATGACGCACAGGCCAGCCCACGTCAAGGAACGGTCTGGTCCGACGTGTCAACGGCGCCAAAGCCGAGAGACTCCCTTACCACGGTAACACGGCGTCAGTCCCCGGGGACTGACAGGATCAAGGTTAAGAGATAAATGTTGTCATTTTAATGAAGTTTTGCATTGGCTGCACTACCGTGCGCCTGTTGATACTCTAACTCAACACCCGTCAAGTGGCCACCGGCCCGCCGCCTGAACGGAAAGCCCAGCAAAATCGGCTCCGCGCTTAACGTGTTAAAGGAGCCCGAGACTGAAGCCCCTGAAGTGTCAAAGAATAGCAATGCTACGGAGCAGCTGGGTCGGCTATCCACAAACTCCCTACGCAAGCTGATTTTCACCTGGAAGGACCTAAGTCACATCACGGGATGGCAGGGACAATGGAGACAAAGGAATGCAGCCAGCTGAGTGCCTCAGGGGAGCCGAGCAACAGGAACAGGAGTGAGTTCCTGCCCCAGGAAACCTGGGTGGCCACGGTGTGCGAGGCGAGCTGTCCTGACCGAGCGCATTTGAAGGAGAGAACTGGAGCCAGCGCGGCTGAAGCAGGAGCCGCGGACCCGGCCCCTGGCGGCTGGAGAAGAGCGGCCTGGGTGCGTGTGGTGGGTCTCTCAACCCTCCAAGTTCAAGTCCCATTTCCCATGCGGGCCACCAGCTGCTCTGGGAGCACAACTAGGACGCATATCTACAAAGAGATCAGGAAAAATACCAGAGAGCTAATCGTTGGAAGGGCCGTAATGGACAGAGCCAAAGAGAGACATCGAGGGTTCCAGCAAGCCAAGTTTGACAGGTAAGCTCCTAAAAACCGATAACCTGCATACCCGCCAGCCCCCTCTCAGGATTTGGTCTGCCCCATCGCTAACTGGGGTGGAGCGACTAGTGAAGGTCAGGAGGCCTAGCCGTGTCTCCACCCCCTCAGTCCTCACACTAGGAAGCCCTCTGAACGGCACACCCGGGGCACACCAGGGTAACAGGGAACAGAGGTGAGGGCTACCTCCCTTGAATATGTGTGGGTTCGGTGTTTGTGCCCTTCATTTAAAAACAACAACAAAAAACTAATACATGTTTGCATAGTCATCACAGTAACAAAATAACCTGGGAATAAAATTCAAATATTCCTTAATCACACAGCTACACTATTAGTGAACTTTCTGTTACTGTAATTAGTATTTCCCGCTCCTTCTCAGAGTAGGTTCAAGAGAAGGCACAGATCTCAGTTTTGAATCTGCTCTAGGAGGAGAAAAAGCTCAGCATCATGAAAAGGTGTGAGGGGAAGAAAAATGCAAAATAAAGTAATACGGTGATCATAAAATTCCCGCACGATCTGACACCAGAGCTTCAGAAACCTCACACTGGTGGGCTCATGCCCGTTATTTCTGAGCTCGAAAGCAGGGAGAGCAGACATGCCCACCCGCACCCACGGCCAGAGGAAGCAAAGGAAGAGTCACCGTCACGAGAATACGGACGGAGCCCTGAGCTGCTGACAAAGCTCAGCTGTGCCTGATGAATGCTCACCTAAGGAGACTCACACACAGGAAGCGACAAAAAAGAAAAGGAAGGTACTTCTAATGTAGGTAAGAAATACAGTCTGAAATACCTCCCAGTGACTTGTGTAGCGAAATTAAGTAGTGGTTTAACGGGGTGTACAGCCTGATATGCAAGAGGGCCCCGATTTCTTCAGAGGAATTAACGTTTCAATCCTGTTTTTATCTAGAAGTCGTTAAACTGTGCAACATGAATTATTGGAACTGCAGGAGCGAATTAACTCTATTCATCAACCAAGTCCAAACACTTTAGAGTGCATCTGCGATGAAAAAAATTGCTCCACACTTCTATCTCTTCTCATTAAAGGAAACCGGTTTTCCCTCTCAGTGTATAAAACTGTCCTCTCTTCATGTAATTTATATTACCATAAGCCGACTCACACTCTGAACTATTACACGCCTCCAATTAATTTCTGCAGCTTTTGCCTGAAAGTTTAATGAGATAGTACTGTGTGAACCTGCTGATTCGAGACTGCGTGCCCCCCGTACTAATGTTGGCATAATAAAGCCATCGGAGCTGGGCCTGCTGAGAGTGTGTGGTGAAGGCAACGTGCAAACCGGGCCCTCCCGTCAGCCTCTTTTAAATCCCATTACGAAATTCACCGGTCTCCATCTCAGCTGCTCCCGCAGCCACGGGGGAGGAACGTGGAAAGGCAGCGCAGTCTGATCACCCCACTCCCCTCCGTCAACACTGCCTCCAGCCCCGGGGAAGGCGGGCGACTTTGTCCAAGGCCCCAGTTCTCTCCTGTGGGTGCTGACAAAGCAGCTGCACCCAGATGAGGATGGGGGTCCAAGAAACCCCTCACCCAGTCCAGCTGCCCCAGGGGTCACCCCTGCACAAGCAGGGTCCCCACACCGCAACATGTGCCCGAGTGTGTAGGTGTGTGTGCATGAGCATGCACATGTGTGCATCTAGGTGTGCCCAGGTGTGCAAGGTCAGCCACATAGGAGTAGGTCGGGGGTGCTGGCAACGCAAAGACAGGCACTCTGTCATGATTTCCTTTGCCGAAGGGCCTACAGGTGCAAACAGAAGGGAAGAGAGGCCACGACCAGGACACGATGGCAGCCGGCGGCAATCACACCTGCATCGTACACACCGACACCGCCCTGCACTGGGGCGTCATAGCCGCCGGCCCCGGGGCGGGCGTGAGCACTGTGTGTGTGGCCGTGGGCAGGCCACTGCAGAACTGACAGCCTACCCTTAGGTGCGCCGACCTCTCTCACACCTGTGCACACCGCTGCTGCTGGTCACGGCACGCACAGCAGTGAGCAGAGCTTGTGGGACATGGCTGAATACTGCGTTGGCGAGAAAGTCCATATGTTTCTTTCCATAAAATAAAAGACATGCTCTTCATTGTCACTGATCTGGATATTTTGAGTATGTCAGCTGTCTCCCACATGGTATAACATTGATTGTCCTCGATCAACGTCTCAATTTGATGGCTATCAACTTCCACTGGTCTTACCCGACTGTGGAGTATCTTCCATCCAGGAATCTCCAGCACGAAACTTCGCAATCCACTTTTGACACGTTCAATCAGTCAGTGCACCTTCTCCACACACACAAATCTTTTTGTGCATTTCAGTTGCGTTTTTAACCTTGAAATAATAAGGCACAATATGCCAAAATTGTTGCTCATTGTCTTCAATCTTCAATATTAAAATGGCTACACAAAACTTCACCAATTTGGTAAGTTTTTTTTTAAATGCATGCTGATATGACAGCTGCCACAACATAATCTAAAGAAATTGTTTCAAATGAACTTAGTAACAACTAAGAGCTAAAAGAGCCACCTTATGGAAAAGAAACCTAATGAACTTTTTGGCAAACCCAATAGCCACTGAGTTGTGAGTCATGTTTAGTGGTCTGTAGAAGCCCAGGACCCGGGGAGCGAGTACACCAGGCTCCCGAGGAGAGAGGCAAGCAGACCCTGCTCTTCATTCCTGTCCCTAACCCCAGCCACACCTCCTAGTGCCAGTGAGCCAGGAGGGGGACTGCTTCTGCTGAGCAGAGAGAGAGACACGCTCTGGGTTTGAGCGGCTCCCCCAGAGCCAGTCCAGCGGGGGGGACTGGCTGCTGCAAGTCTGGGGGGTAGGGGGTGGGTGCAAGGTCTGCAGGGAGTGGAGCTCCAAGCCCCCACTTGCACATCAGCGAAGAGCAGCTCCCACGTCAGGAAGCCTCTTCTTTGAGGCTGTTTGTAAACACACTTGGGAGTCTGCAGTGAGAGACTGCAGAACGTCCGTCAAGTCAACAGCTGATCGGGGGTGTTCAATAGCGAACCTCTGAACAGATAGCAGCTAAACCGTTTGCGTAGATGGTGATGGAGCAAAGCATTCTGGGTGTGTGGGTCCAACCCAGACTCGGGTTTCAATCCCATCCTGCTCCTGCCAAGTGCCAGGAGAAGTCAATCAACCTCCACCGGCCATTCAACTCAGAATAAATAAGGATGTCCCATCCCCTCAATTGCAGAGCCAGTCTGACCTCCAAATTAAAAAAGAAAAACAAACAAAAAAAAAACAACAAAAAACCCCAGTTGCTTTCAACTTTGCCTCCGCAGCCAGAGAAAGCCAGTCTGTGACCCAACACCCACGCAGGCTCACTGGAGGACCCTCCCTCACCAGTCAGTCTGAAGCATCTCTCACCAAGTGCTGGGGGCCCCCCTTCTCCAGAAGCCACCACTTACAGGGGCAGCCCCTTCTGCTCCACAGGAAAAGATGGGACTTCCTGGAAAAATAAGCTCCTGAGCTGCCCATACCACTGACTAAGGTGGTAACAGAGCCACCTCCTGGGAAAAAACGTAATGAACTTTTAGCCAACCCAATAGTCACAGAAAGCGCACAGGGGCCCAGCCACTAGAACTGTGGCATCAGCAAGAGCGGCAGGATTCTGGGGACCACTCAGAACCAAGATCACGGGCTTTGAACCCATCAGTGCAGCCAGTCTGGTCGAGGCTGGGGTGGGTGGGGGGTGGGCACAAGACTAGGCTGGTGGCCCTGGGCTGGGTTCCTGCCAGAACCAGCACAATCCCAGCCCCCCCCCCCCCCAGGCATCCTCCCAGCAGGCCCCGCCCCTAGGCCCCACTCCCTGGGGAGGACACAGGCTGTCTCCGCAAGGTCACGCACCCACTGTGAAAATCTTCTCATCTGTCGGAGAGCCGAAGCCATTAGCTGGGTTGCTGGCAAGCACAGATGTTGTCTATATCTAAAAATTCCCAAATAGATCAATTAGCATATTATAAAGGATTTACTTCCATTTTCTCTTGACAGATCATAAAAGCCAAAACACAAGGCTCAGTCTGAAACTGACAAGTGCATATAGCAGGGGAGGGCCTATTAAATGGAGACAACTGCAAAAGAAAATGGTATTTATAATGATTAGCCACCTAATTAATTCTAAGAGCAAAATGTCAAAAGCTGTAAATCCATTCCTTTGGTAACTGACGCTCGGCATCAAACAAGCCACTTCCGTGCCGAGCAGGGCCGCCCTGCCGTCTCCCCGCCAGTCTGTACTCAGCACCGTGGCTGCCGCGCTGGCTGCCCACGGAAGGGCGCTGGAGCGTGTGTGGAAAAGCCACAGAAGACTGGAACTCAGGGAAATACCCTCCCCCAGATTAACGGCAAACAAATTCTACAATTAAAAAAGCTGTAATACCACACGTGCGCGTATATACTGACGAAGCCTTAGGACAGGTGCATGTCCCCTCGTGGGCCAGCTGCCGCAGTTTAAAAAGAGAACTTCTCTGCTCGGCGGGGGTCTCCGTGATTGGGCTTGGCTGTTGGGGGTGGCATTGGCAGGAGGGTTCTAAGACAGACAAAGGTCAATGACATTACCATCCTCTGCAAGGCTGCGCACTGTTCTTCCTTGTGCGTTTAAAAGTCACCCTCTGGGGCTGGAGCCGACAGGCAGAGTGAGAGCAAGAATAACTCGAGACCAAAATGGACTTAATGGATGCAGAGCGGTTCCTTTTCCCATACTTCCTGAATTCTCTTCCTCGACTGCAAATCAAAATCTGCATTTAAATAGGACGTTTCTAATGTAGAAAAGAGGAAGCCCTAGGGTACGCAGTATTGCGTTCAATATCCAGGGACACAGCATCGCATTTTAAATGAGATGCGGCTTTCTGAAATTTACTGAATACATTACACATTCCAAATTGTCTTGTTATTACTACTGTTTTTACTAAATTCTCCTCTCCTAAGAGGTGTGTTTCTTTCCCAGCCAGGACTGTTAATACAAGTGATGGAACACTGCATCATGCTATCAACTGAATCTTGAGAAAAGATTACAGCGATCCCAGGATCTCATAAGCCCCAGGCTCTCGTAATTCCAGCCATTATTCAGTGTGAAATTCGAGCAGTCTGAATTCATTACCGTTGGTTGTTACAAATCTGCATGTTTAGACTCTGCCGTAAGACACAGGAGTCCAAGTTCGGTGACCTGGATCTAACAGCCTTTCGAGTGAAGTGGCCGAGCTAACAGGCCTCTCCCAGCGCCGCTCTTGGGACAGCGCTGGCCTTACCCCCATGCCCTGGTCACACTCAGCGCCCAGGCAAACCGCAGAGACTTGGAGCCCCTGACAGGAGGGTGGGGCCCTCTCCCAGGGGAGGAGGCATGTTGTCATACAGGTGTCGGGGGCGCCTGTCACAGCTCCCTCCCACCAAACGGGCCAGAGCTCAAGTGCAATATGCGAAGGCAGGCAAGGAGATGACCACCACACTGGGTCCTCACAGGGATACGACACACTGCCCCTCTGTCCTTCAGTCCCAAGGGACCCAGGGCAATGGGACTTGGGAGCCTGCGGGGGCCTGCCTGCAGAAGGGCGTCACAGAACCCCAAACCTTTCATCTCACAAACAGCATTCCCAGGCTGATGTGAAAGGGGTAACACCCCACTCCCCAAGTCCCAGGAGGAAATTATGACAGAATAGTCTGTCATGAACAAAGAAGCCTCGAGTCACAGTCACCTTGCGTTTAAATGTCCTTGTGACAGGGACTCCAGGTGCCTCCTTGCAGAGACACAGGAGGGGCGCCCCGCCCTCACGAAGTGTGTGGCCACCTCAGTCACTGTGGCTGCTCATGGTGATGGTGACCCAGACCACTCCCTACCCCCTATTAAGCCCTCAGGAGGGACCAGGCACTGGCTCAGCCTCCTCAGTGACCATTTGCTGAGCCCACACAACTCTGCGACGAAGCATTACCGTTCACCCCCACTTCTCAGGGGGCACCTGAGGCAGTACATGCAGAGGGCTTTAGTTTGCCCAAGGTCAATGCTATCGGAGGGGGGCCAAGGTCACACTGCAGGCATTTCTGACCCTGCTACCAGGACCCGGCCCCTGACCCATTCCCAAGGCCACGGCCAAGTCTTTACCTCCCCCACGCAAACAGAAAGCCACCAGCACGCTGAGGGGGCAGCCAGTGACGCCATTCCTGAGGGAGGAGAGGAGCCGAGTGGAACGCTGTGTCCATCTGCTGCTCAAACGCACAAGCGGGCGGCTCCCTGGCTGCACGCAGGGCTCCGCAGCGCTGCGCCGAGGCCGAGTGGGTGAGTCAGTGTGGCCCTGCCCTCCCTCCTCCAGGAAGGCGCAGCCCGACCCAGGTCCGGGGCCGGTTGGGGGCCGTCTCCGCTGTAACTGGGAAGTAGCACTGAGCTTCAGCGGGATGAGGAAAAGCCAGGAGTCTAGTCCTCTCAAAGTTAAGGTTTTTAACACTTTTCGTACCGCTCACGAGTTTTCTCTCGTTTCGTGCGCCATCTGTTAAGGACCGCATCACAAGATGATTTAATTAACGTGCAGTTTGCCCGATACCGTGCGGTCCCTGGCGTATGTCTTAGAGATTTCTACGCGGTACGAAATGTGTTAATAAACATGGGACTCGGGCCATGAGTCACACGCAGGAAACGCGAGCTTCCGAGCCTGCGAAGGCAAGGAGGTGGCCAGCACACTGGGTCCCCACGGGGATGTGACACATCGCCCCTCTGCCCTTCAGTCCCAAGGGACCCAGGGCTGCAGGCCTCACAGTCCCAGTTCTGAGGCGGTCCAGGCAGCAGGACCCCAGCACCCCACAGCCACAACACCCCTGGAGGGCAGGAGAATACAGCCGGGTCCCCCAGCCCGCCGGAGTTCAGACTCCCAGCCTTGCCCGCAGGTAGGGGAGACGGAGGTGTTTAGGGCTCTGGACACAGAGCGCAGACCAGGCTTGCACACCTCCCCCGACAGGCAGTTTCTCTGGCAGTCTGCCAGAGGTCTGCAAAAAACACTCCAGGCACCGTCCTCAGCCCTGCCTTCCGGACAGATGCTGGGATGGGCCCAGCCGCTCCTGCCACCAAGGCAGCCTGGGGCGCACCTGTTCAAAACCCAGTCCCCAGGGCGTCCCTGCTGTGAGGGTCTCGAACTGAAAGCCACGGTGACAAGGAGCCCAGTGGACATGGCTGCTGCCTTGGGGAGCTCACAGAAAGCACTCTGGAAGGTTCTGTGTTAATAGAGCACCACTCCTTAATACACCTGTATCTAATTTCACCCCAGCGTGTAGGAAAGCTCAGCGTCATCAGAGAGACTGACAGCCTGGGCGCCTGTGCCACTGCTGACCGCGGGCTCCCTGCAAAAACCCTCCCCGTAGGCGGCGGACACTGATTAAGAGACGCAGATGAGGCCAAGGGCAGCGCGATCCAGCCCTCCCAGGACACAGAACCTTGCACGGCGCCGCCCCCGTGACGCTCCTGTCCCTGCGTCCCCTGAGGTGTGGAAGCAGACAGCCACCCCCAGGCAGCAGAAGGGGCGAGACAAGGCTGGGATGAACAAGGGGCACTCCGGCAAACCCACACTGCCCAGTCCACATCCCAAGCTCCCCCCCAGACAGGGGTGAGGCCTGCTCTGGGCCCTGGCATCCCGGGAAGATAAAGTAACCCGCCCCCGCCCTGCGCAGCTTCAGCTGAATTTTTCAAGGAGCTGCAGGTTACACCCTGCCAGGCCCACAAAGGGCTCCTTTCAGTACACAATGCACAGCTGCACAGAAGAGAGGGGCCAGGAGGTGACCGCAGAGGAGGGGTCGAGTTACAGGGCACAGCAACCAGAGAGCTGTCCCACGTTTTCTGCAAATCTCCTACACTAAATGACAGCGCGACACCCTCCAATAAAGCAGGACCCACTCCCGACGGATCCAACGGGCTGGAAGCTCGCGGGGACGTCGGAACTTTGAGCCTGGAGAAAGACAGCATGGGGCGGGGGGGCTGTTGTCAGTCGGAATGCATTGATGAAGACACGGAAACTCAACACCGCAGACACGGGCTCGAACCGCTGCGATCCGTCCCTGGCTTGGGCCTTTCACCCCCGCACTTGCTTTCCCATTGCTCTATCCCCAGCCATGTTCACCTGACTGTAACGGCTCCCACAGCCCACCCCACAGGTCGCTGCTGTTCCTTTCAAACAGTACACTGCTGGGAAATTGATTTGTTCCCCCCGTGCCTAAAGAAACCCGCATGATGAAATATGTATAAATGTCACCACTCGGGCTGCTTCACAGGGTAAGCACAGAAAAGCGTTCCTTTTACCTGCGCGCAGGGCCGGTGTTCGCATGGGCCACCCACGCGCCTCCGTGACGCCTGACGAGTTACTCAGCATTCTCTTAAAATCTCCTGCTTACCCTTTACTGGTGCAAGTCTACGGGAATTATCTTAATTGCTACGTGGGAAGAGTGAATTGCCACAGCGTTCAGTTAACCAAGAAGACTTTATTTTTAGCAGCACGGGGCCAGGTGGGAGTTGCCAAGTTTGCCAAAAATAAACGGGCCAGCCAATAAATAAAGCCAATGGGTCAGTGGGCGTTCCATGCCTGGCAAGGAGGGAGCCACAGCCAACAGGCCGGGAATGCACTCCCACCAGGGACCAGGGAGTTCTCAGCCTCGCCTGACATCAGAGGTGACAAACTCTGGAAGTCCCAGGTTCTAGCAGTGCCACGGGGTGGTGGCTCCTTGAGCTGTGAAATGCAGTCACACTCGGGTCAGACGTCCTGGTTCTCGTCCTGGTTCTCGACCAAGCTGTTCGTCTCACCAAACTTTGGGTCTCGGTTCTCGACCCTACAACCCTTTCAGGCTGACGTCTGTAGGATGAGTCACGTGTCTCTCAGGCAAGAAATGGATTCAGTTTTCTCAACAAATCGCTTCTAAAACAATTTTCCGAACAAATTGAGTTCGAGACCCGAGGTTCCACTGTATTTCTTCAGCATCTGTCGCTGAGGAAGCTGCTACTCCCCCGAGAGGCGGTGTACGCCCCGCTGCAGAAACCGAGATGGAAGTACAAACTGCACCTGCCAGGAACCAAGGCCACGTCAACAGAAGACGTTACCACTGTGATGTGTTCGGGAGCAGGGACGGCAGCAGCAGGGACACACGAGCACCACAGAGACATATTTACACACACACAGAAATCACTGTCCTCTCTTGTTAATCACACCTGATTGGAGACCCAGCGTTTTCACACCAGAAAGCTCATTTCCTGCCCACCCACACATCCACCTCCCCATCCTCCGTCTGAAACTCACAGTGAACACAAAATGGCACATCCTGCAGCAAATGTGCCTGGACCGCACGGGGCCACCCCTCCCCGTCCTCCCTCCTGGAACACGCACGTGCTCCCAGCCTCGGAGGCGATGACCGTCAGTCCACTGACCTCTGCCTCTGGCTGTCCCCTATCCTAGGCTGCTGCTCCTGTCTGCTGGGAGGCTGCTGCTCCCTAGTCCCTCCAGGGGGCGTGTCCAGGTCCCCACTGGGCTGGCCTGAGAGGGGCTTTCTCTGCGCGCAGGAGCCGGGCACATGGGCTACACCTCCTGGGACCAGCAGACCATGGTCAGGCCCCACGGTGTGTGGGGCTAGGACCGACTGCGCCACGCCCTCGAGAACACACACTTCCCAGGAGTCCCTGCTGACCACACAGGGACCCTGCCACACTGTTTCGGTGGGGACGGGGCCGCCTGAGTCTGGGTTACCCTTGGTGCCCAAGTCCCAGGTGCTGGCAGGTGGGTTACCACATTCTTCACGAATACAAGGGGTCCCACCAGCGCCGTCATGAAAACCTTACGAAACAGGTGGACCTCGCACCTGTGTGTCCCGGCATCGCACCTCGACAGGGTGCTCAGTAACAGCATCCCTCCCACCCGCAGGGAACAGAGGGCCACGAGCCACGTTCCTCCCAAGCAGGTCCCTCTGGGGGAGCGCAATTCAGCAGAGAGCCCCCCGGCCCAGGACTGAAGGATGTCCAAGGCAGGCCCGCTCACTGCAGACACACGGACGGCAGAGTGAAAACCAAGGCTCCCTGTCTCGTTCTGCGCCTCCCTGGCTGGTGAATCAACTTTAATTAGAATCAGCAGTCCTGGAGGGCGAGAGGGGGAACAGGCCAACAGAGCAGGAAGCACCCAGAAAGGGGGAGTCAGTCAGGGCTGGAGGCTCTTTCCCCTGTGGCTAGGACAGGACACACCCCAAGAGCAGAACAGAAGGCTGGGGGGTGAGCTCTCCGGTCCTGCCAGGAGGCCAGGGCGGGCCTCAATCACCACCTGCCAGGGAATGGCTCCTACAGGACTGTGGATCTTCAGCTCAGGAGTAAAATCCAAACAAGAACCAAGAACCCAGGGCTCCAGCTGGGCCTTCCCACCTGCTCCGACAGCTGGCTGAAGCTCCGCCCCATCCACCCCGCCCTCTGCAGGGCCTCCAGGCTGTTTCTCAACTACGGAGTTGGAGATGCAAGGCCCTACCCACAGGCCTCTGGTTTGTGGTTTTCACGTTGGCAATCTCTGGCCTGAGCACCGGACTGCACGTCCCCAGGTAGGACTGGCATGACCACTGCACCTCAACAGCCAGAGACACCGCAGGAGTGGGTGGTTTATTTCTAAAGTGAGGTGACCCTGTCCCTTCCGCTTTTCAAGAACAGGGCGGAGGCCCCAGTGACTGCAGAGAAGACTTCAGCGACCCCGCTACAGCAACGGTTCAGATGGTCGGCAGCCTGGTCACCATGGCAGACTGCGGCAGGGCCCTCCCCGTCCCCTAGCAAGGCACCAGCACCCTGAGGACCTCAGGGCGCCTTTCCCTGGGGCCTCATGAGGTGGACCCAGCTTCTCTCTCACTATGGTGACTCGTCAGAGCAGCGCACGTGCTCCTCCAGGCTCGGGCAGCTGGGCAGGCCACCCGGTCTTCGCCGAACCAGAGCTGCAGCCACCCTGGCACCGTCTCACAGAAACCAAAGCTCTGACCTCCACCCCCAGTTATCTGTAGACATTTAACGAAAAACACTTATTTTTTCCTGACACTTCTGTTAAAATTACAAAGTAACGATGCCGCGACGAATATTAATGCTTACTAACAAAGCAGTACAAGCCCGACAGTGCCCCACCCGCACCCACGGAGACCTGACTGGGGCTCCGGGAGAAGCCGGCCAACCAGGGCGCATGCTGGGTTTCCATTCCCAATAGGCACGGACACACGGAATGACGAGGGAAGGCAGGTCGAAAGATGGCCCTCCTCGGGGGGAGAAAGCGGGAATGTTCGATTTGAAGATATTTAAAAAAAAAGGAGCTGCAATCCAAAATACCAAGTCCAGAATAAGATGTGCACAACGCTGCTGAATGAGGACACACTCGAAACGACTAAGACGACAGTCATGGAACATGAAGGGTCCCAGCACCTCCCAGGTCTGCCTCTGCCAGGCTGTGACTCTTCATGAGTTTTGTGTTTTCCATCTACTTCCGCTCCTCTGTCCGTGTCTAAAAAAAGACACACCACCGCCTGTCCAGGTACACGGGGTCCTTCCTCAGGCTGCAATCGGAGCTGCCCCATGTGGCCACGTATCGATCGCTGGGGGGCTCTGTGGGCATGACGTCCTGGACACTGTGCTGAGCCACAGAGAAGAGAGCCCCGGGGTTGCCGCATACTGTCTGGGGAACTGCGAGAGCCCCGCCCGGTAAGCGTAGGCCAGGGTGGGGGTGGAGGGGGGCAAGCCCACTCACTGGCAGGGCCCGCGGTGCCCCGGGACTCCATCAGGAAGCCTCATTCCAACACCGGACGCGTCTCCGCAACGTCAGCGTCCCCCCGAGATCAGGACCCTCTGCAACCAGCTCCCACAGCAGCTCAGTGATCAGGTGGAGTCCAACGAAAATGTTATTACTCAATCAGTGGTGCTATTTTAATAGCCCATTTCATCTTTCTGCTATGAATTTCCACATTCTTACCTTGAGAGGAAACATTTTTCTAGCCCATGGTGTCTATAAAATGTACGGAGCATTGCTCTCAGGTTTTGGCTTTGCAGACGAGACGCCCGCCCCCCCCAGATGAGCCTCGGCACCGGGCTCAGGTAGCGCTTGGACACGGAGCTGATGGCCACAGGGCCCACGGGAGCCTGAAGAATTGATCTCCACCACCCCTGCAACCACCCACCTCCAACCCCAGCACCCACAACGGGAACGGACCCCCAACAAACCCAGACCCTCAGAGAAGGGCTCTCAGAGCCCTGGGTCAGCGCCAGTGCACGGGGTCCAAAGAGGAAAACTGCGAGGGCCACAAAGGAAGCCAGCACTGGCCTTGGAAGGCAGAGCTCAACGTGTGCGTCGAGAGGGGCCACCCTGACTCCCTAAGGAGAGCTTCCACGTTTTGCCCGAAGCACATTCAAGGGCGTTTCTAGCCTCACGCCTGCTCCAGTGCCGAGATGTGGGACGGCTCAGAGACCCCCGTCGGCTCTGACACGCGACCCTACAGATGCCACACAAGCCCTCAGGCTGCCCCCCAGGAAAGCGTCCCAGCTACTGCGTGATATTACATCCTCAAAGGTGGGGACCCCGAGACTGTCCCAGCCCAGCGCCCCGATTCACAGCAAGGCTTCCACATGCCCAGACGAGGTGACCGCTGGTGGCCAGCCAGCCCCACTGGCGCCCCCAGCTGACACTGCTGCGTGGGGAGGTGGAGGGGGACACGGGGACAGTGAGACCTTGTCCCAGGGCCGCAAACCACTCTGCTGACGGTTCAGGCTGAGGTGCAGCTCAGCTGTGCCCTGGTGCTCACAGCTCAGGGGGGAAGCCCAGCCTAAGGCTACAGTGGTGAACTTGACCTTTCCTTAAACCACAGACTCCGTCCTATTGAACACTGCAGGGAACAAGCCCCAGGGTCTGACAGGAAAGACACCGAGGACATTTGCACACACACTCTTTTCCCTTGCTTTAAAATGATGTTGTTAGCTCAAGGAGAAAACGATTTTTTAAAGCAGGCTAAAAATCAATCACGTCTGAGAAGTTGCCACTTGGCGACTGGGAGAAAGGAAGATCCAGGTTTGGTGGAAAATGGCTGACGGCATGTTGTAAGTGAACTGGGAACCCCCCCCCCCCCCCCCCGGCTACGAAGGGGGAGGGTACCCTGTCAGTCGGGCTTTTCTCAACCACACTCCAACCCCGCCCACGGGTGTGGACAGACGCACGTAGTGAGTGCAGACAGAACTGATGCCCTCTCCGCAGCCCACACCCACATCTCAGGCCCCCCCACCAGAAAAAACCATTCCGTGATCAAGACATCCAGGGGCCGGGAACCCCCCAAAATCCAAGTTCACTGAATTCGTGCCGCCCTCAGCAAGGTTCCACCTCCGCACTCGAGCGGCTTGAGGTCTGTGTGTGTGGAGCCGGGGTGGGGGGAACTGTTCCCCTAACTCATTTTTATTCTTTGTAATTAATACATCGAGGTGCCCCACGGAACACGGCTCCCACCCTGACTCGAGTTTCCAGCAGCACAGTTTCCGTCGACTTATCTTTAAAGCAGCAGCGGTGGCAATCGCTTCACACTGAACTCCACTGCATCAGAGTTAATTACATGTATTTTGCTTCTGATAAATGAAAATACCAGATGCAATTAATTGAAAGACAATCAATATGGTCCTGCTACTCGACATCCCAATGAAACACCCAGAGGCTGCCGGCGATCCATACTCATCAGCTAATTGAAAACACATTCCAGAGGGGGTTTTTAGGAAACAGAACTTTCTAACTGGAGATATTTTCCAGTCACTCACCGATATAAATCTGTCCACACACTCTAGAGTTCACACGACGGGCCGTCTGTCTGTCCGTCCAAGGGAATCCAGCTTCAGTAGCTCGAAACCATTTCAGGCGACGGAACCCTGGAAGCAGAAGGAACAGGGTCAGTGAAGTTCAGGCAGGGATTTTCTGCTGTTTGCATCGAGCCATCCTACACTTGCACATTTCCAATGCCCGCCGGCTCTGAGCGACCAGAGGTTATCAAATGGTTTCACTAGAAATACTGTTTGTCTTGGGGTTCAGTCACAATGCAGATCAAGCCCAAGAGGACAGCACCAGAAGGAGTGAACCCTCTCCATCCCTGGTGACAGGAAGCCGAGTGTGCCGCCCAGAAGGCGACACTGTGTCATCGCCATGAAAACGGCACTGAGCTTCCTTTACGTCCCCCAGCAGCCAGCGAGGGGCCCGACCGACCAATGCCGCCAAGCACGCAGCACCCCCGGCGGCCGGAGCAGCGCAGGGCCAGGCAGGGCCGTGCACGGCCCGGGGCTTCTCGGCGCCATTAGCATAAATGCTGACAATGGTTAATCCACGGTAACTCTGATTAACGGCTGCAGCTGTCCATTAATAGGAGGCATTTTAACTTACTACTGAAATTGATTACTCAGTTAAGAATTCAATCCTGATGTTCAATAAAATCGCACTTTCTCGGCAAACGCAATATGAAAAGAGGGGACGCATTACACAGATCTCACATCCATTTTCCTGGACGTGGGATGAAGAGCAAACGTATGGGCCTTTCACGTAATTGGACCACTTCCTGTCCACCCAGAGCTGCGAGGGGCAGGGGGAAAGGCGAAGCCCTGGGCAGCAGGCAGGGCCGGGCGTCTTTTCTGCAGCTTCCTGCTAGGAGCAGATGGACCTTCGCGTGGCCCAGCACCTGTGCCCAGGGTGCGAGGTGGCCCTCCCTGCCCTCCTCAGGGAAAGGAGAGCAGTGGTTCATGGGAACGCATTGCCGGAGCTGGCCAGGCCATGTCTGCCGCACCACTGGCCAGGATTCCAAAGGCCGATTAAATTTTTTGTAATGTACAACAGTATTGTGACCAGCTCACCTGCTACATACAGTCTTACTTTCCAAATCACCTAAATCCTAGGAAACTAGTGCTTCTTAATAGTTTCTTCTCTTCCAAAACAACCTCGGGATCCAATCCTGGGACTTGTGCTGCTGGACTACGGAGCAAATCAGAGGAACCACAGGGCCCTGCAGGTTCTCCGGCCCCACAGTGCGCGTCCTTCCGCTCAGTGCGAGGCGGCGGGCACTCACAGCTGGGACGCCAGCCGCCCCTCCTCACGCCCAGACCCAGGCCAGTGGCAGGAGTGGACTGGAAAACCTAGTTGGGAAGGGTGGCCTCTACCGTCACGGCCACTGTACGGCCAAGGTCAAGAAGTAATCTGCCCCCCACATAGACCCCCAATTTTCCAGTTCAGGGAAAGTGGGGACAGAGACACCCCAGGCTCTTGTGGGCCGAGGAGGGTGGGAGGCAAGGGCTCTCCACGGTCCCGAGCCTCTAATGACATCAGTGTCATGTTGACTGAGCACCCACTGCAGCCAAGGAGCCGTCCCTCTAAGGTGGTGGCAGCTCCCCCCGCACGCCCTGCAGAATCTGGCTCGTCCATGCCACCTCCTGACACCCCCGTTGGTGCCTGGCTGCTGCCCGCCCTGCCTGGCTCTGAGTCTCCCCAGGTTCAGTACCCTGGCCGCATTTTGTTCATCTCTGCATTTCTCCATGTCTGGAGCTCAGTAGGAATCAAATGCTTAACGAAGTGCCTAGTGGGATTTACACCCCCTGCGCAGTGTGGCCTGTCCTGGCACGCCACGGGACTTTTCCCTTCTAATGCTCTCCACAGCAGACACGGAGATGTTTACGGGTTTGTAGAGGTGTAAACTGCGAGCTTTCAAGTATGTAAAGACATGATGTATATGTATGAAACTTCCTGATACACTCGCAACATTTACTTCACATATACATGAAAACATAGCAATGTCTGTGACATTACTTATTTTTAAACGAAGGTCTAAACACAGACGTTAACAGGTTAACATCGACCTAGTCTCGGCGGTGGGCACCGAATCTCACTTTGAGATACTTCCTAGTGAAAGTAGTTCAATCGGGGACAGCTCTGCCTGCGTAGAAGGCTTCATGGAGGAGGTGTATTTCATGGAATTTCCTGAGGATCCGAGAGCCCCTAGACAGGCTACCCAAGCCCTTGCTGATCGGCTCATTTAGTGCCTTGAGGACAGTGAGGGGCTTGGAAGACGAGATGTTTAAAGCAGGCGCCCACTGAGACTCGAAGGGTGAGAGACGTTACAAAGTCGGGAGGCGCAGAGAAGCGGAGCTCTCAAACCCACGTGTTCTGTGGGGCCTGGTGACAGAGTGTGGCAGGGTGGTCCCTCTGGACTGGCCAAGGGAGTTGGCAGCTTTCTCTGAGAACTTCCAGGGATGGGCAACAGGACCCAGAAACGACTTAGTGGATTAAAAATCACCCCTGTCCGGCAACTGCAGGAGCCCAAGTGGGAAGCCGAGCGGTCTGGTGACTGGCCCCTCCCCATGGACACACGCCACTGAGCTCCACGTGGGATGGTACAGCCTATTTCCGGCCTGTACCATCTACCGGGGTGAGTGTGGTAAACATCACTTGTGTGTTCCACCCACAGCTGCTGACAATGAGGGGTGCACCAGCCCCCAAACTCCTTACAGGAGACGAAGGGCAATATCCAGAGCTTGGGGAGGTGGAGCCAGGCTACGGTCCCAGGGCTTACTACGCAAGAAAGTAACAATTGAGAGCCTATTGCCTAGAAGGGTCCCCAGTGGAATCATTTGTTTCTTCTTATACTAAGTCGGGCACATGGAAACCACATTACACAGTCAGTAAATCCACTTTTCTGAAGTTGCATGAGATGAGCCCCCTGGATAATCGGGAAGAGTCTGAGAAGCTCTACCCTGGCTCATCCCAGGGGGACTGGTCCTGTCCGCACTTGAACTTCACCCAGCTCCCGGAACTGTTCCTATGCCCTGGACAGCAGTGATAGCCCCCCACCGTCCCATCTGTGAAGGGGGCCAGCCTGGGTCCCCCCGCTGCGGGCACCGCCTCTATGCAGAGTGCCCTCTTTGCACTCCCTGTGCGTGAATGAACGTCTAATGCTTTTCTGGCGTCCAGGGCTTGGAGCGCCAGCTGATTTCAGCACTTGGGCCTGCCAGAACCTGCCCTGGGTTCTTTGCTCTCAAATGGCTCATGTATGGGTCACCCAGGCATTCCAGTGCCATCTCCTGGCCTTCCATGGGCAGTGGGGACTGCCTCACCCACTGCATCCAAGCGGGCACCCCTCGTCCCCCCGAAGGTGGTGTGGGTATGACTTAGGACAAAAGGGCCTCAGGCAGCACACGCGGGCAACGCAGGAGGCCCAGGCTCCTGGGGGCCATCCCTTGGGTGATCACAAACACACCGTGATGACGGGCTGCCGGCACGGCAGGCACGTGGGTAGGAACCACACAGGAGGAGCCCGGCTCCAGTCAGGAGGCCCCAGCACTCACAGGTGAGGGTCCCAGGTGACAGGGCCCATTTAGAGAGGTAAGCAAGTTCAGCCTGAGGCCTGCATACAGCAAGCACTCAATAAATGCTCGTCACCAGCAGACCTGGCATGCAAGTCAGGACAAGGTCGTCCTTTTAAGAGTCAAACTCCTGTCTGCCCAAATCCTGGGAAAAACTGAGCAGGGTGACAGTACCCCTACCCAGGAAGGGTGGCCTCGGTGAGAGTCCAGTGCTTGGCTGTGC
>PVJI01008225.1:0-72517 GCA_004026765.1 Micronycteris hirsuta | reverse complement strand
TATTATGCTCTGTACGTATCTTACGTTCTGTACTTTTCTACAACTGACAGCGCAGTAGACGGGTTTACATCAGCATCACCACAAACACGAGTAATGCCTGAGCTAGGACAGTACGTGGGCTGCACTGGCGCTGAGTGACGGGAAGTTTTCAGCTCCGTTATAATCTCATGGGTCCACCATCGTACGAGCCGCCCCTCACTGAACGTTGTTGTGCGGCACGTGACTGTGCTCATGAGGTTGATGCTTTAAGGCGTCAGTTCTCAATGGGGATTCATGTGACAAACACCTTGCCATCAGTAATACCCAAGACTCGTCCCTGAGATTCCTGTTTAATGGGTCTGGCATGAGGCCCCAGCATGGGCATTTTTTAAAGTTTTCCAGGTGTTTTTCATAGGGTTGAGAGGCACTACTTTAAGGGATATAAAAATAAAAACAATGAGTTTGCTTTCTCCCACAAGGTCACAGGCAAATATGTAAATAACTTGCAAGCTCCAGTGCTGGATGCTATAGAAGGTCTGAGGAGAATGTAAGTGTGATCCTGACTTAGCGATCCTGTCCACCCCCAGAGGATGAACTCGGTCAAATAAACTACTGCTTATCCCACCTGAGCAAAGCTTGCTTGCCTTTGCAGGCCTATCTCAAACCACCCCTCTTATATCAAGTGTTTTTAACAAGACCCCAAATACAGTTGGCCTATCTCTTCTCTGAACTCCTACACTACCCACAAGCTGTAAGAAAACAGTTCAAGACTAAATCATATGTGATTTCTTTTGTTATGCTACCATAAAATGAAAGCTTCCATTTACTCAGGGCACATGGTGTGCCAGGCACTCTGCTTTATGCTTCCCATACAAGGCCACCAACATTCACAGGAGCTCTGTCACGCTGGCATCAGTATACCTATTGCACAGGTTAAGAAACTGGGATTCATAGGTGTCAGGAGCCTTGCCCAACCAGACAGCTAGTAAGGACATATGAATCCAGGTCTGCATGCCTCCCACGTTCTTTTAAATGCAACATTTTATATCAAATATATACACTTTTTATTATAACACATACTCTTGATATATTGTTTTGTAAGCTATAAACTTCTTTAATATTCATTCTTTTATTTAATTCTGACTACACCGCTGCTATCAGCTCTATTTGACAAGCAAGGGAATGAAGTCTGGAAAAATTAGGTAAAACATTCAAGGTCCCATATCCTGGCCATGAACTCAGGTGTTTTTATTCCAAGTGCAGGGCTATTTCCACTGTTGCCAAACATACACCTGGTAATTGCCTCATATGCCATGTGCCGAACTCTGATCCTTGTTGACCTGAAGTTTCCTGAGGGTCTAGACAGTGATTTACACTGTTCCTGTAGTCCCCAGATCCCAGATATGCAGACTGCTAATATCCAGATATTACCTGATTTGCTGAGAAGCAGTGAGAATGTCCTTGTGAGGCACCCTGGCCCCGAGGACCTGGAGAACACAACCCTAGCAATTCTTCTGGGCTGGAAAGGACTGCTGAGGGGGGATGACAGTGGTCCTTTTAGTGCCATGACTAAGTTATATCATTTTTTAAAAAGAGGGGCATAAAAAGATTCTGGTCACTGTTTTTGAAGGTACGACTCCCAAGTAACTACATTAACTAGCAGAAGCAAACAGCGATGTGAATTAAGTGACCTGCCCGTGATCATGGAATGGACTAGTGGAAGACACAAAGACAACTTCCATCACCTCCCCGCCAAAGTCTCTGATTTGAATCCCAGTCATCTGCGTATGACATAGCAGCATCTTTTTACTTATTTAGTCATATGCACCTCATTTCCCAAAGGGCTCAAGTGGTTTGCAACAGATGAATAAATACAATAAATAATGTATAAACAAGTAAAGACAACCAAGGCTGGGGAAAATGTAAATATAAAAGGTCAATTACAAGGAAAAATACTGTATTACTCACAGAGGAAATATTGCCTAAAGCCCAAAAGATTGCAGTACATTTAAAATAGATCCTTCATGTGTGGGGTTCAATTGACGAGGTAGTTTTCAGAGCTCGTAACTCCTGTGTGGTTTCACTTCATGCCGGGTATTGACCCAGAAGAATGACTAAAGCAATGAAACTATAGAATTTTTCCCCAGGATGTGGTCAACACACTGTATTCTTGCCTCCGTGGTTAAATGATAGATACCTTTCAAGTCTAAGGTTGCCAAAAAGACCACGTCAATGCTTTGTGCAAAACAGAACTTTTATTTCAACAAGTGTGAATCATGTCCATTCATTCATTTAGCAAACATTGTGACTACAAATTATCTGCCAGGAACTGTGCAATTAACTGGAAATTCAAAGGCAAATAAGACACAGACCCTTTCCTACAGAATATCTCTGTCTAGCAGAGCAGACAGACTTATTATTACAGAATCTGCACAACTGTAAGAAGTGTGAGTCCAGAGGGATGCCTAAGGGCTGAAGAAGCAGAGAGGCACAAACTGCCTCACAGAGGCTGGTAGGTGGAGCTTATGTTCCACCAACCTTAGAATCAGTAACTTACCTTTGACTGGTTAAATATTTCCACATTTTTTGTTTGTTTGTTTGTTTAACTGGGTGGAGAAAAAAGGCAGGCAAAAGGCAGCGGTGCCGGCTTAAAAATGATGGCCAGAAGGAGTAGAAAGGAGGAATGTATGGAAATACTGTAGAAAATATTTTGCCATATCCAGGTTAGTGAGGCTGATTTCTTGGTGTGGCAGGGGTTTTGTTTTTGTACATCCTCCATTTTTTTATAATAGTTTATTTTTATTGTATTTTTTCATTACTATTTATCCCCCCTTTACCCTTTCCCATTTCCACTCACCCACCTCCCCCAAACCCCCAACAAGGCAATCCTCCATTCGATAAAGTTATCTTCAGAGAAAATCCATTTTCTAGCAGACTATGCTTCCATTCAAACCAACCGCGATCACATTGAAATAAAAAACCTAGCAATCTGTGAGAGATGAAAATGGCAGCGCTGTGTGTCTGCTGGTGATCAGCACCGGAAACTGGGAGCCAGTAACAAAAGTGACCAAATACTTTAAGCCTTCAGAGCCCTGGTGCTGACTGAAAAATTTGGAGCAACCTTTTCTGGCAGACTTGGCTGAAAAAAAGTTTAATGGCCATAAACAATTTAGGTGCACTTTACAAGGCAATATGGGGGGAAAGCAACCTGCATTTAAAATTTGCCGTGACTGATTCCAGTATGTGGGTCTGGAGAACCCCCAAAGCAGGGCTCTGCGGAAAACCAGCACATTCCTGGTGTTAGCCCAAGGCACCTGCTGAGTTTCTACTGTAGAAACAAAAGTCAATATGGTAACTTCTAGAGAAAAGAACCTATTTTCTCCTTATATTAACTCATAGATTCTAAGTTTGAGAGAAAAAAAAGAAGCTAAGAAATAATAAATACTGGGTAACTCAGGGAATCAGATAAAATAAAAAACCTTAATGAGAAGTGTGCATACTTGTGACCAAAAACTAAGCCACCGGAACTAGAAAGACTGAATCACGAACTGAGTGTCTGAGACATGGCATTGAGTTAAAAACACAGGCCACAGGAGAACTAGACCCCTGGGGTCTGAATCCCACCTTCATATATATATATATATATATATTCTGGGCAAGATACTCCTAAGTTTCCATTACTTCTCAAACTTGCAAAGGGAGAAAATAATCATACCTACTTTACTGGGTTATTGTGAGGATTGAATGAGATAATGCTTATGAGACTTAGCACAATAGCCAGCACTTAATAAAGGCTGTAAAAAAGGTTGGTGTTTGTATTATAATCATTCTCTCGTGTAATCCTCACAACCCTGCAAGGAATGTTCGATGAACCCCATTTTCCCAGTAGGGAAATGGGTGTGAGAAGGTCAGCGTCTCTGCTGAAAAGCCCACAGGTGATGGGCTTCCAGAGTGAGAGCATGGCCTGCCTTCTCTCCGCTTCTCAGGAAGCCGGACAAGTCACAGATGGTCTTTCACTTTTGTCCTACCACTCAGTCTGCCCCATGGCTTTCTCCCCAGTTGTACTCCCTTCCTGATTCCCCACGACCCTCCTTTACCACAGGAACATTTCTTTGTTTTGCTGTTGGCTTTCGTTCTTCAACTTTCTTTATTCCAAGGACACATGGGACTACCCCGCACTACGCAGTAATGTTAGGGAAGCCTCCGTGACTGGACATCAGCTTACCATCACCTTTTTCTCAGTTTCTATTCTTCTAAATTTTTTCAGCTTCAAGGTACTTCCTCCCAGATCAGGACAAGGTTCCCGAGGAGGATGGAAGTACTTTAGAGTTCATGGACCGTTCCAGCCCCCACTGTCAGACTACAGGCTGCTTTAAAGGCTGCAGTCAGTTGACGGAAGCTGCGTAGTAACTTCAAAGAGAAAAGCACAGGGGGCAGAGCTCCTGTTTCTGATATCTGAGGTGTCGTCATGAAGAAGAAACCGGTTCAGCTCTTATCCAAGGGCCGAAGGAGGCCGCAGGTGGTGACTGTGAGGAAACAGATTTCAGGTCAGGAGAGAGAGGTGCTTCCTCACCATGGGGCTGTGCCCGTAGGGAGTCGGCTGCCTGCAGCTCAGTGTTGCGTCACTGGGGACATTAGAGCAGAGGCTGAATGCCACCTGTAGGCTTATTCTGAAGGGGATTCCTGCACAAAACGGAAAGTACACAGTCCCCTATCAGAACACAGGAGTGTCACCTGGAACACTCCTACAGGAGTGAGCGGATAACTGAGAGGACAGTGAAACAGACTTAGAAGAGCGGCCTGGATGGGGAGGGGGTGGCGAGAAGAGTGCAGACGGGGTGAGGGAGATGCCCACCTCACTGCCCTGCCCCAACCATCACTGACACTCGGAGAACATAGTTCCTCCCTGGAGCCACCGGGGCACCCGGGATACAGAGAAGGCACCATACTCATCCTCTTTCCCTCTTTTCTGTGAGCCTTCCTTTCCAGCAGTAAGTTGACTGGATGCCCCTGGCTGCTCTGTGATGCTGTTTTACAGAAAGTCCCCAGGCCACTCTTCAAAGAATCAGGTAAAAAGCCCAGGACAAGTGGAAATCGCAGCTGATAAGAATGAGTATCCAGTCGAGAATAGCCTTTGGGGGCCTGATACCCTTGACTTCAGCCTAGTGGATAGAAGGATTAGGGAAAACTACTACTGTGTGAATAAAAGGAGGGAAAGTTTGGGGCAAAGGTGGGGAGATGGGGACAGCGTAACCCTGCAGGTAATATGGACTAGACACACATACATCATTACAACTCTTTAGAATGAGCCGATCATAATAACTACTACACAGAATAGCAAGTCAAAGAATTTTTCAGAGGTATGAGTTTGATCCACAGAACTGAGATATAAGAAAAGTCACATTCTGCCCTGGCTGGTGTGGCTCAGTGGTTGAGTGACAGCCTGCAAATCAAAGGGTTGTCAGTTTGATTCCCAGTCAGGGCACATGTCTGGGTTGCCGGCCAGGTCCCCAGTAGGAGACGCATGAGAAACAACCACACATTGATGTTTCTCGCCCTCTCTTTCTCCCTCCCTTCCCTTCTCTCTAGAAATAAATAAATAATATCTTTAAAAAAAAGTCACATTCTTTATCATTCCATATCCTACTAGGCTAGTCTGAATGTCCAGTCTCCCCACCCCATCCCCTTGACTGCTATAAGAAACACAGGTCTTACCTGATCCGAGGAACCAGGGGAGGACCTAGTCCTTAGTCCCTAAGAGGTGCCATTATTTCCAAGGCCCCTATATCTCCACTGCTGATGTCTGACTCTCCATATCTGGGCACAGCTGCTGTCCTAACTTTTCTCTGGCCACATACTAAGTTACAGGGACATAGGTCATCTCATTGAAGGCTTTGGTGCTTGCTGATTACACTCCAGGCATCCAGGTGTCATGATACCTTCCATCTCTTGGGGTTCTGGGAGGCAAGTGAGTTTAGAATCTCTGCCTCTCAGTAGAATGCATCACCCCTCCACCTCCCAGGTTTGAGAAGTCCATCTTTCCAACATTTAGTCCCTGGGGCTTCTCCTCAACCCCCAGAGTCAGCCTTCTCTCCAACAGTCCAGCTTTTCTCAGCCCAAATTTTCAAAACAAAGGCCTATTAAATCTCCTCTGGGGCAAGTGAAATGCAGCCCTCTGGAGCACAGACCGGTGGTTGAGCCAGGCACTATGAAAAGTGTTTTGCAACAAGCATTATATCATCTGACCCTGACAGGAGCCATCTGGGTAGGTAAGATTACTGTTCCAGTGGGTTAGGGAATTAGCCTGAGGGGATGGAGCTACACCCAGGCTACTGACCCCAGAGCCTGGACGCTCAGTCACCACACCAGTGCTTTCCTCTGCAAAATTAATACATGAATCCAGCAGTGAGTAATTCTCTCTCTCTCTCTCTCTCTCTCTCTCTTTCTCATCTCTCTCTCAATGAGGCTGAGAGAGAACATAAAATACAAATAAATTAATCAGATTAACTTGCCAGAATGATACCAGTTAAATCCCAGAGACTGCAAAGGCCACACAGCAGGTATCCAAGAAGGAAGTGATACTCTCAGAACCAGATGAAGCCTGGAGGGCCTGGGGAGATGCCCTGGAGGTTCTTCACCCTCTCTGGGCTGCCCAGGAGTGACCTCACTGCGCTTTGCATCATTATTTGCTGTGAAGAGATCCTCTGAAATTCTCCCATTCGAGAGCACCCTCTTGCTCCTGCCTCTTCAGGCTCTCCCTTTCCCTGGGCTGCAAAATAAAAATAATTTCTTATCCCCAAACAACTACTGAAACTATTATGCCCTTTAGGCATCTTTAAAAAGTAGTCCCATAAACTGTATTTTTTAAGCACCCATTTCTCAACCTTCTACCACCCAATAATTACCATATTTCACATTTTAAAATTTCTGAAATTAGGAATAGATCTTACGTGCAATGACATCTTTACAATTCTAATCAACAATACTGTCTTGTTTTCAAGTAGTCTATAAATTAACGATGCACCTTTGAAATTATGGCATCTTCAATTCAATGATCTGGGGTATGTGTCATACTCCGTAGAAAGATTCTAGACTAGAACCTCCTCAAGGGACGGAAAGAGAAACTGGTTCTGCTTCTTACGTACCTCATACTCTCACCCCTACAGTCAGTGCTTAGCCCAGGCGTGCTGCGTGCACTAGTCGTGCTTCGTGTACTAGTCGTGCTGCGTGCGCTAGTCGTGCTGCGTGCGCTAGTCGTGCTCTGTGCGCTAGTCGTGCTGCGTGTGCTAGTTGTGCTCCGTGTACTAGTCGTGCTACACGTACTCACACATTTCATCTGAGGTGATGAAACGGCTACTAGATGGAAGCCATGTGTGGACCTCACACTGAGAACTTTGAGGAAGAAACAGAACCATAGAACAAAGTCCACTCAATCAAGAAGATATCGTCAGTGATCTTTTCTGTCATCAAAAATTTAACCGAACTCCCAAACTCCTGAACCATAATTACTTGTAAATGTTTGTAAAGCTATCTGATCAACAGTGTCAGTGAGTTACACGGATAAGAAGTCATTTGCAATGCCCACAGGTGTTTTGTCATAGATGTCGTGCAGTTAAAGACTATTTCTGGTGTTCAAAACACATCACCTCACAGCTTTAGGAAACAGACTATTAGTCGGTATAGCAAACCCATACCAAGAAAATATTTTGACCTGCATTATAGTATCTATGAATTACTTGGCTCAGAATTTTGTTTTTAGCTACTCAGACCAAGTAGGTACCTTATAAAGAAATGTAGGTATTGTTTTCATATGTGATTAGAACGTGGTCGGATCAGGGCCACATGACAGCAGCCGTTAGCAGTGGGGCAGCACTGGCCATTAATGACTGGTGTTCATTCTCATTGGTCAGTGTCCCTGCCAAACTGATTGATAATAGTTGTAAGATCTCTTCCAAACACCTAATCATGATCTTAAATTAATTCTTTTTCAATCATTACTTCATCAAAGTGACATCAAGTCAAGAAAGGAGCAGGAATTTTATTCAAAACCTTTTCTGGGGTTATCCTGGAGTCCCTGTAGTTCTGGCCAATCTCTGCATGTCAGCTGTGCTTCCATGCTTACATATTGCTGCACACTGAGGAGAGACAGTCAGAAAGGGGACCAGAAGTAAAACCATCAGTCATCAAAGAAATAACCTACTAACCGCTCTCATGCACTGACAACAAGGCAGGGAGAATTAAACACATTTGTGACAGAGATGATCATTACCTCCAAATTCAGTTAAGCATCATTTTTCCATGCATCCTGGTTCAATAAGATTTTTCTGTATGAGCCTAGGGCTGCAGTTTATTAAAAATTTAAACTTGCCCTTATAAACCTTACGGGAATCTGAATTGAGATAGCCAGAGATTTCTGGCCAAGTCGTCATTATTATTTCTTGAACTCTGGACATTTCCTACACTGCTCCAAGCTGATTTGTATTCTGCACTGGTTACAGGAATAAATCTGCCAGGAAGTTTTGAAATGCAAGGACAGATAGGCCCCTTTGTTGGTTAAGTCATAGCTCCAGACCTACAGATTTGCCCAGCCAGGCCCTCCAAATATTTTGCAATGAGCATTTTGAAACACATGGGTTATTTGGTTCTGGCTTCCAGGCAGTTCAGCGAAATGCTTAGGCTAGAGAATTGCAAAAGTTCATGATTTGTCACTGAGGAATGAAATGTGACGCAGTAAAGAAAACTGCAGACATTTATTACCAGATGTCGATGTAAAAATTGGAAAATTGTGGTCCCACGTCATTATCTGACTCCTGACCCACAGAAGCCCATCACAGTCCAGCAGGCATCTTAGTTTCTGGCTCCTGCCACTGTTAAACTATGTCCAATACTTTAAGATTTAAAAATAACAATTCTGAGTGATTTGGCTGAGATAATTAGCTTAGATTAATTTTGAGGCTTTTTGCACACACACTAATAGAGTAATGCAACACCTTACAATAAAAATCAGAGGTGGAGCTTTTTTGTTTTTCTGTATTTTCTAAAAATTTTAAAAAGTCATTTGAGATGTTTATTTCCACACCTATCTAACTTCATCATATACATAGAGAAAGAAGAGAGGAAATCTTGCTTATTTGCATTGAGAGGGAAAGAGAGCACCTGAAATACACATTTCAAAATACTTTGACATTTGTCTGCACTTCCCTGGATCTGTACACTACAGAAATGGAAGGACTGTTTGAGAAGGAGATGGACTGCTGAGAATTCTCGCGCCTGTGAGGAGAGACAACTTGGTGTGAAATAAGGAGTTATAGGTAAGAAGCTCCAGATTAGGTGTCAGATCTGAGAGAGCCTTTCTACTTTCTGGTAGAATTGAGCAAACTAACCTCTCTGTGCCTCACTTTCCTCTTCCTAAAAATGGGTTTAACATGAATTCCTGACCACTGCACAGGATTGTTGCAAGACTCAAAGAATACAGTTTGTGTAAATACAACCACATGTCCTTCGATGGATGATTGGATAATGAAGATGCAGTACATACATACAAAGAATACAACTCAGCCATAACAAAGGATGAAATACTGCCATTTGCAACAATATGGATGAATCTGGAGTGTATCAGTGAAGCAAGATAAGTCAGACAGACAAACACAAGAATGATATGATTTCACTCATATGCGGGATATAAAACAGAAGGCGACAAACAAACAAAAACCAACTCTGACAACAGCATGGTGGTTACCAGAGGGGTAGGGGAGTGAGGGGAGGATTAAGAGAGCAAAGGGGCCAAATATATGATGATGGAAGGAACCTAGACTGTGGGTAGTGAGCACAGAGTGCAACATACAGATGATGGATTATAGATTTGTACATGCCACTTACATAATGTTGTTAACCAACATCGCCCCAATGAATTCAACTTAAAAATTCTCCTCTAAGCCCAAGGACAAGGTAGAAAGGACTTTAAAATGGCCCTCTTCTCACTAAGCAGAAGTGTCTTCCCTTCATTTCTGTATATTTTTGATATTTAAAGCAACAGAGAGGAAATGAGAGTGTGGATGTAAGATCTTAGTGAAGCCCTGGCTCAGTGGATTGAGTGCTGACCTGCAACCTGAAAGGTCATCACTTTGATTCCCAGTCAGGGCATAAGCCTGGGTTGTGGGCCAGGTCCCCAGCTGGGGGTACGCAAGAGGTAACCAGTCAATATATCTCTCGCACATTGCTGTTTCTCTCCCTCTCCTTCTCCCTCCCTTACCCTCTCTCTAAAAGTAAATAAATAGATCCTTAAGGTTTCATCACCTCTGTAGTAAGCTAAGAGACAAGGGGCTGTTCTACAGACGTACAGCTAGTACAAGAGTCAAGCCCTTTCCTCAAGAGAGAATCCAGTTTAATTTCTCTCAGTTTCAATCTCTCTCTCTCTCTCTCCCCCTCCCTCTCTCTCCAGTTAAAACCAATTACGATGTGCAACACTGGTAAGAACAGCTCTCAGAATGGGTCTTTGAGGCCACACTGCCTGATTTCTCCATTGATGGACTGGGACACCAGGGCCTGGGGAAGTTGGTGACATGTCCCTCCTGACAGCTCAGCAGCATCTCTGTGATGAGAACCCAGAGCTCCTGGAACCCTTTCTAATAAAGTGTTCTTGATCTCACACCCCCTGTGAAGGGTTTTTTTATTCACTTCTCAAATACCATCAAAATTTTTTCCTTTGAGGAATTAAATTTATTTTTCAGAGTCATGTTCCCTTAAGAGATATACAACTGGAAACTATTATCTCCCCTGTTCCTATCTTCTCCCCATTGCTTTCTTTCTCTCTTGCTTTATCTCTCTTGCTTTTTCCATCCCTCTCTCTTTCTTTCCTTTATAGTTATGTATACCTGGAGGCAGATGAGAGAGACAAAGATAGCAGATCTAGTTACAGGAATACAATTTGCAATTGCCTATAAATGCTCAAAACTTGAACTAAGATTTTAAAACCTCAAGGTTACCAAATCCATTCTGAATCCAGAAAAATTGTTTTCCTTTCCAAATAAGCTGATAATGTTTATGTAAAATTAAAATTTTATCATTCCCCAATGTACTGCCATCACCAGCCGCCACTTGGACTCCTTTTGTTCAGGTTCAAAATCATCCCTGGCACTTGTAATCAGATTATCTTGCAGTGGGTGTGTGAGCTTATTTGAATCTCATGGGGCCAAAGTAAGTTGATAATATGTTTCTCTCACAATCATCCACATTATCTGTTTATAAACAGCTTTATTTAATTTGGACAGAATTTGCAAACTTGGAACATTCCTAATTTTTCCCATCCTTCACACATAGGTCCAATCAGTCATTTTATTCTTGATTCCTATCCTAAGAATGATGTACATTTTCCTCAGGCATATAAAGGAGAGAGAAAAAAGAGACAGTTGACCAATGTAACAAAAACTCTTTCCAATGAGTTCCCAATAAAGAAGTGGCAAAACATCAAATTCCAATAATGCCAAAATATTTACTGAAAGTTTTCAAATCTTTCAAAAATGTTACAAGAAGCAGCAAGCACAGTGTAACCAACGAAATAGTAGACATTGAAAACTAGTATCTCGGTAAATCTACACAGGCATGTAAGCGAGAAGGGAACATATATGAGCATATACTATGACTAGGCTCTTTGACTCATATCTCATTTCATCCCATTCAGGGAAAACTCTCCCAGACTTTGAAATTAAGGCCAAAACAAACAACTGAACAAACAAAAAACAGGGCTGTGTGATATATTCATATTATGCTAGCCTATTATTCATCAAGCCCACCCATGGGCCATCTAACTCTCTTGGGAAATGTAACTTTGGCTAATGATTCAATAGGGACCAGATTATGGACCCTGTAAACTTGGGGGTTGACCTGTAGAAATTTAGTCACCTTTCTGGCAGAGAAATTCACCTCCAAGGTTATAGTTTTATTTCTCTGTAGGAGACTAACCAGTTTTATAGCTTTCTTTGCAATCTCATTTCATCAAGGTCTTTCCCATTGATTAAATTCTTATTCCTCACATTCTCTTCTCTATTTTCTGATGATGAGTTTAATGGAACTAAACTCATCATCTATTCATATGAGAATTATGTTTTTCATGATTTAAGAATCTGTGCTTTGACGATCCTCAAACAACCATGTGAGGTAGGTAGTATGTCTTCCCTTTACAGGGGAAGAAACTGAGTCCCAGAGGAGGCGCTTTACCTGCCCGACATTACAGAGGTAAGAAGCTGTGGAGCTGGACTTTGAACACAGATCTGCCTGAATTCTTTCATGGAAACTGCACTGGTGATTCCCATTTGGACTGGAACATCTTCCAAAACAATCAGCCTTACCTACATATATGTATATGTTAGAATTATAAACATTATAGCTGAGAACCAAAAACAACTCACACTGAATAACCTAGCCCAGGTATTTAAAGAGCAATTGAAAAGAATGTTTACTAATATGTTTGGCTTCAAATCAAAACTTTTAAAAATAGGAATTATTGAAAGAATTTGCCCATACACTATATGGAATACTGTCAGTGAAGTGTGAAATTTCACTACTTTGCTGATTCCATTAATGGTGCTGGATGACACCGGGCAAATTACTACTGAGATTGTTATAAAAGTCATTGAAAAGTATGTGGAACACTTTCTAGAGAGCCTCTCTTTGAGAGTTCATGAACACATCTATGAAAGCTTTCTGAATGAATCTGGCCAAATTACCAGCTTATCCCACTGTATAGACGCTCAGTCTATACTGTGTTCCTGAAGGTGACTTTTGTCCTGGCTGGATACACAGGTAGATGTCAAGACTGGAGAGGGAGATGCTCCTCTTAGTCTGAAAGCACCTAATCTTAAAAACATATCTTGGGAAAGGCTGGTCTTACATACACATGTTTATCTGTAAACAAGCATGATTTTCAGCTAGGGTACATATCTTTTGAATGTACCCTTTCATCCATCTGAAGATTCATTCGATGTATATGCAGATTTATAGGTTTTTCTTCATAAATAAAACTCTAAAGTTTGGGTCAATTGGTATCTAGGTTGATAAAAACCTGTGCTTGTATTGTGAGGGTTTTGTCTGCCAAATCATGCATTAGATGGTGACCATCTGGCTTTGTTTCCAGTAGAGTACACCTCCATTTGATGGGCACCAGACAGCTGTCTGCCACAGATTTAAGCTAAGTGAAGCAATCTGCCCCACTCCTAGCCCCGATCCCAAACTCTGGAGCCAGCTGAATTTCAGCTTCAGCTGAAGTGAAAAGATAACGATGTGGTTCAAATTCATCTTGACTCACAGTTTCACTGTTTGAGTGTGGTTAAAGCTGCTCACTGTGTCTGTGGTTTTCTTACATAAATTTTCAATCCAGCTAGTGCTATTAGACAGTGTCTTTTCCAGCCCTGATGTTGGGGGTAGATTTTTAGCTCGCATATTTTTTCCAGATGTGATAAGCTCTCCATAGCCCTCTTGGTGAGCAAAAGCATATCCAGATCTTCTTGAGCTTGATCTACGAGTCTGAGGTCTTTGGCTTCGCTGAGGCCTTGCCTTCCTTTGAGCTTTCTGCCACTGGCGGATCTGGAGAGGAAGGAGCCCAGAATGAGATGATGCACCTCAATGATAGACTCCAGGCAGCGGGCCACTTTGTGAAGTGAAAGCCTTCTCCGTAAAAACAACATCAACACTACCAAAATACCCGCCTTCACTGAAAAAGGGAGTTTTCACCTAAAAACTAAGAATTTTTCTACCTAAAAGATTACCCTGGGCACTGGTTAGTTTTTATTTCTACCAGGAGACTATTAAGCAAGAAGTATTAACGCAAACTTCATCATCATCTCCGTCTCATACATCTGTCTTAAATGAACTGGAACACGGTTTTATAGAGAAAGATTTTCTGGGATGCACCACCCAAACACAGTCAGCATAACAATGCATGGTCTCGTTGCCTGTAACATGGGCCTTTCCCCTCTCCTTGGGAGAGTCTCAGGATCCAGTAGTCATTAGGAACTAGATGAGAACAAAATTTAGAAAATGAGAATCAGAAATGTCCAACTCTTGTGGTAGGTCTATGTACCATGATATTGTCAGGGTTTTAATATCTTTGTGAGGTTTTTTTGATCCCTTTTTGAAGAGGCCGACGCCATTTGAGTGGGTTTCCAACATTTCTTTTATTCCCCTGTAAAGTTAAGGGGAAAATGTCCAAGGTTTGGAGCAAGGTCTACAAGCCACCTTGTTCTCTGAGTCAGCCAATTGCTGGACCCTGACTGTCGTGTCAGGAGAAAACTGTTAAACAGAAAGTCATGATCTGACTAAATATAGGAAGGAACGATCATCATCTTCCTTCCTTCAGCTCATTCATCATCTTCTGGGTTTATGTAAGAACGAGCTTACAGAGCCAAAGGGAAAGGACAGACATAACAGGGGACTCCGGGAATCATTTCAGAAGGAATATTTTTGTGTTTTGGCCCCAGAACGCAAGGGATAACATGACAAGGAAAATTCTACCTCAGTTCCTCTCAGTGTTATTGGCCTGGCCACTCACCCCATTGGTGTTTTGACCCTTCTCTTGATGTGGCTACAGATGGGCCTCCCCTTTCTTTCTCCTTTTCTCTTTGTACCAGGGTCCAGACCTAAGTTGCTATTGTCCTGCTTATACTCCTCTTCCCAAGAAATACTGAAATATGTCCTATTAATCCCTTGGTTTAAGTCCTTTTATAATGTGTTCTGTTTTCATTCTAACTGTATATTTTTCCAATGCATCCATCATGCTCCTGTTCCCTTTCTTAATCTGTTCAGAAGGTACCATTTCCCATTTCCGAACCTGCCGCTCTGTCTCCACAAACGTTCAGAGCCCCTTTCCCACCAGTCTGGACTGTCTCTCTGTACCGTACCCTTTGTTTTCCTCCAAGTCAATAGTTTGCCCTCTCGTTTGCCTTTCTCTTGGAACAAAGTGCTGCCAGAGAGCTCCTTTTAAGAAAGTCAATTTTTTTAAATCCCCGACTTGTAATTTATGACTCCCCACCTGTATTTAGTCTAGACATTTATTTTTATCGGCACTCACAAGGCTAGTACATTCAGGCATAGGCAGTTCTATCTACTGTGATGTGATGTCCTGCACCTGTGGGCGTTTGCCACTGGAAGTTTATTGGCTCTTCACTGGGCTTCCAATCAGGCAGAGAAGGACGTGATTCCGAGAGCCAAGAACAAGCCCTTCAAAGACTCTTCAGCACAACAACATACCTGATCACTCAGGGTCGGGAATAAGTCCACCTTCAAAAATCTGAATGCCAGAACGGGAATAACTGAAGCCACTGTGGTTAGGAGAATAACAAGCCAGATACACTTCTGGGTCAAGGAATGTCGTGCATTTCCTATCATTAAAGAAAAATATGCATTGTGGTTATAAATAGAATTGAATTGTTGAATTAATAGGCTTGGCATCTATTTGCATAAGACCTTTTTTTGAAATGGTGAGATTTGGACAACATAGGGAGAACCCCTAGGGTCTTTTCCACTACGTAGGATGTTCAGTGGTGATGAGGAGGAGGCAAGGCTCTCGGAAGCTGCTCTGTGGCCTGGTCCCTTGGAGAAGGCCAGCTGGAGCCAAGCATTCTCTTACCCAGGTTCAGTCCAGCTTCACTCATGAAGCACACTTCTTTCATCCAGTTTCTAGGTCCCTTGACTGCATAGCAGCCATTATTCCTAAAAGGCATATTTACTCTGGCAGTTGAGACTCACATGCCATCTTCAGCCAAGGAGAAAGGGGAGTGTGGTTGGAGGGAAGTAGTGGTTTGGACTTTAGAGAGAAAGAAGGCAATTCACAAGGAGATGGAGATGTAGGAGGGGGGACCCCCCCCCAAAATAGAATTATCTTCTGGAGGGCAGGCCCCTTGTAGTGTAGGCTTCCGCAGCGGGGTGAGTGGTGTAGTACCCGTCCGTCTCAGCGCTCCAGCTGGCATTGTGGTGAGAGGCTGCCTCAGCTTCAGTGATTTTTGTTGGAGACTCTTTTAATGCGTTTGCACACCTGCCCACACCGCACTGAGTGTTCAGCAGTTTTTGACCAAAAGCAGCATGACCCCCGGTATCCCACCCTCCCTGTTCACCGATCTCTCCCCTCTCCCCAAGCAACATTTTTTTTTGTTGTTGTTCCTCTGGATGAAAAAAGTCCTCAAAGGCAAATGTTTTGCCAAAGTGGAAGAGGTAAAACAAAAAGCAGCAAACGCACTCAAAGGCATCAAAATTGATGAGTTCAAAAACTGTTTTGAGCAGTGGGAAAAAAAGTCTCAACAGGTGATTACATGAAATGGAGAGTACGTTGAAGGTTCTTTGTCTGGAGTTAAACATAAGAATAAATACAGGATATTTTTATAAATAAATTCCTCTTTGGAGGTCTCTCCTCATAAATGTCTGGTAAATAAATGTTTGCTGGACCATCTTTAACAATGGACAGAGGGAGGACTTTGATCAAATGGGCCTAGCTATCACTCCTAGTTCATACTAAACTATAGTTATCTCTGATGAAAGCTCCCTTCCTGGAGCAGGTCTTCTCTCTAAATTTTTAGGCAGTTAGGAAGAATGTCAAAAGTTCTTCCTGAGTTTTTTGTTTTTTAAAAATAACCAGCTTAAAATAGTCAATATCCAAAAAAGGCATATATTGGGGTGGCAAACTTTGCTCCCCCTCATTATCATAATCAAAACTACACAATATATGTCCTAGATGCAGGTACAGTCTTAAGTAATGGTCTTGGTGACTGGGTATGTCACAAAGAGTAAGCTTCATTTACTATAGGGCTAAACCTTTAAATTCAAGCCCCATCCCCAGAAAAACCTACATCAAAGGGACTTGCTGATTTCTCTGCTGCTCACTGGGTTATGAGGTACTGAAGGTTCCCAGGAGAGCAGGGATGCTCCTTGTTTTTCTAAAGAGCGTTCCCCTCACTGGGAAACCCCTGGTGCAGCCACCAAACGCTCTGGTGCAGCAGAGCAGTGAAACTCACTTCCAAATCTGGAACCAGTTTCTTTGCTTTGTACTCACACCTCAAATACTGGGACGCTTGTTTAAACAAAGCAACAAGGGTCAGTAAGGCAGGTAGACAAGTTCTACAGAAGATGGAAACCCTACTTGTATCACCAAAATCCACTTTTGTTCCTGTTCATCTTCTAGGGATTTACCAAATGTCCAATTATCCAGGATCCCTCTCCCAATGCTAAAAAGTGTTAACACCCTGAATGGGCTTTGGGTGCCTGAATTTTCTGGCTTTCAGAAGCGTCCAACCTGCCGCTCAGGATGGCTATGAATGCGGTCCAACACAAAATTGTGAATTTACTTAAAACCTTACTTTTGCTCATCAGTTTTCATTAGTGTTTCCGTATTTCATGTGTGGCCCAAGACAACTCCTCTGGCGGTGTGGCCCAGAGATGTGAAAAAGTCAGACACCCCTGCTAGAGAACAGAATCTGCCTACCAAAGAACAGTTGGTTCCATTTCCCTGGGCAGAAACAAACTTGACTCAACAAATTAAATGTCTCTTTGAGCTCCTTGAAGCTCAGTGCCCCGAGGCATGGCTGGAAAAACACCAGCTTCACTTTAAAACCACACTCCTGTTTGCTGTTGGCTACTAAGGAAAAAAATTTTTGTTAAACCTCAATGTTGATCTAACTTTTGAAAAGACTCATTGGAGCTCAGTAATTAATTCCTGGAATTAATTAGCTGGAGAGAGTGGTCCCCACACAAACTACTTTCTCCAGTTGAGGCATTCCAGTCTCGTTATGCATTCTCAAATGCTTTCTGAGGACTGGAAAGCTTCTAGTCGATGCACTGAACTTTCAGATTTGGCAACAAAAAAAAAAAGAAATAAAAAACAAAAAGAGTTTTAACGTCTCTTTCTTTCCTAATATGCTTATTTTTATTCATAACCACCATGTTTTTTCTACATGACTGGAATCTTTTGATAAACAAAGTATTAATATTACATATTAAGTAAGAGTGGTGCAATTTAAAATTTCCATGTGCATGCAGGGCAAGGCAAAAATTGAAGAATAACATCCTTAAGTGTATGTGCAAATTTAAATGGAACTACAATTCCAGGAGCCTTTGCATCATTGGGAATGTATAATACTATAATTGCTCTTATTTTGCTTTCTACATGAACCAGTCTTCTAAGAATTCTCTTGTAGACCGGATTCCCCAACTAGTAGATCTCGGTCCTGCCTGACTGAGCTCACAAAAGTTGTCATCTGTGCGTCCCTCCTTTCCACAGTTCGCTGGGATAAACTAAAAGACATCATTATTACCAACTAGAGATTTCAAAACTTGTGAGAGAGTATATTAATAGCCCCACTGTTTAAAGTTCAGTGGCCCTTGTTAGGCATCACTTAGAAACGTGGAGAGCAATGTTAGTATACTCAATAGATGGACCAGATGTACACTTTTGTAGAATCATGGAATCTCAAGATTATCATGGACTTCAGGGGGTGCTTTGCTACCTATGGTATTATTGCTCAAATCACTCTGCAGTGTCCCCAAGACACATTTGCTTGGATCATCATCATTATCATCACCACCACTACCATGGGTAACATTTTTTTAAACTATTACATAGAATGTCGCATGCTAAGCATTTTATATGCATTATTTCATTTAACCCTCACAAATTTCCTATGAAATTAGAAAATATTAATATCCCTAGTTTAGAAGTAAAGATATTAAGGCATGAAAAGGAAAAGAACTTGCCCTACGTCACACAGCTAATAAGCGGTGAAGCTGACACCAAATCCTGGCTGTCTAACTACAGAGCCTACTCTTCATGCCACTATGGACTAATGTCCCAAAAGTTCTAGAAGGCTCTAAATTACACATCATTTCTTTTTTATCCTAATGCCAGTAAATTCCACTGGTAATCTCTGGCAGAGATGTTGGTGATAATATGGCGTGAAAGACACGTTTTCTTTCTCTTTTCCTTCCTCTATCATACATGAACTTTTTCTAGGTCTTGGGTAGCCTGATACATATGCTATGCCTCTTGTTTTCAAAAAGGCAGTTTACTTCACCTGGGCTGTTGGAGTAGCTATCTCAGTGATTCTTCTGCTCCTTGTAGAGATAGCAGAAACTAATCTTTTAGAATTCTTTTCAAGCCTGGAAGCCTTCAGATGCCTCTGATGTGATCAATTCCTAGAGAAATGATTATTGGTCACCCCTAGTCCCCCCTAACACAGAAAATAAATGACAAAGACAAATAAATGACAGCATGACCCTAGGCCCCAGTAGATAGTAGGATTCACTTACCAACAAATGGAAACTGCTTTGGGAAGACGTCGAACATGCCGTTGCTGTGCATTGTAAACAGGATGGAGAAGTACGTGGCAATGCTGCCCCATATGAAGACGTGGTTAATGATAGTCCAGTAACTGGTGTCCAAGGCTATCTGTAAATAAAGTCAGATACAAGGCGGAGGTCTTTGAGGATTAAAAGAGCATCTTTTTACTGAGTGACGTTTCCCAGACTGCTCTGTGAAAAAATGGTTACACCTGTCTAGCTCCCAACCAACCAGAGGCACCTCCACTTTGTGCACAACTCAGGGGACTGACTTGACACTTCTGCTTGGCAACTGACTTTAGAACTTCTATCTGCAAGCCATTATATCTGCCAAGGCTCAATCAGAATTGGGTAATAAAATGTTAAAGTTCTTTTAAGAGAGGAATAAGAAAGCAGAATGCGTTCTAATTTCAATGTTACTTTATAAATTGCTTTTAAAAACATTTTTGATGGGAAAAATATTTTCTGTAGGAACCAAGTACAACATTTTATAAATCTGTAAATTTTCACATGACCATTTTTTTACACGGGTATCATCTGTTTTACATCAATATTCTACCTCATTTTGATGAGCCTTTCTCTTAAATTATTCAAAGAGTAACAAAGAAAAATCCTTAATCTTCTGACGTAAATGTCAGAAGCTGCTGGTTCATAGTGCCCTGGGGGCATGTTCAGGACCCTTCTCCCTCCGGTCACTTGGTGTGGCGGCACAGCGGTAAAAGAGTGGCCTGCTGTCAGAAAGCCAAGGAAGCCACTGGTGAAGAAGAGCTGTAGTGTTCTCAGAGAGAAACGAGTAGGTTCTGACGTCATTATTTGCATCTCAGAGGTCCAAAGTGATCCAAGGGAAGGTTTGCTCCTTTCTAGCAGAGTCTGGGGCAAGACCACAGATGTCTTGCCTGCCTGACAGGACCCTGCTTACTTAGTAAATAGATCCTTCCCTGCATCGGAGATACACTTCCACTTCCCACTTTAAGCTTGCTGTCCTTTCAAATACTGCCCAATTAAGAGAATGCTGGAAGCCTGGGATGTAAACTGCAGGAATTATAAAGGGACAGCATTTTCTTTTTCAAGAGGCCTGAGAAGAGAAAGCCCTGCCTCCCTGCCTCAGCAAAGAGAAGACAGTTTTCCAGCTTTTTTGGCTACTAAGACATTAGACAAAATCTCCAAATCTACCTTCTACAACCTGTCGGTTCATCACTATCCAGGGACACCAATGCCTGGACTGTGTGGGCATGAGTAAGCAAAGAAAAATCACAACAAATTTAAGCCTCAAAAAAAAAAAGAACAAACCCAGAACAAGTGGCTCCTATTGAGGCAGAACTAATGGAAAAAGCAGACAAGTACTATAACAATAACCAAAAAAATGTAATGAGAATTCTTAAGGGGATGCAATTAGATCACAGAAAAAATTCTGGATGTACAAAACATTATTGCTGAATTTAAAAATCCAACATAAAAACAAAATAAGAATAGTCACTGATGAGAACTGAATTAATATTCTGGAAAAAACAAGTGGAAATACTACCTTACAGCAGGGAGCAAAAACTTGAAGAAATAGAAATCTCATGCAAAAAGATATGAGACAGGGATGGGAAATCCATAGATGTCAGGTCCACGAGTCCACTATGCAAAATAAATGAAATTTTAGAAGAATAAATAAATAAATAGGTAACAATCAAAGAAATAACAGAAGAAAACTGCTCTGGTATAACGAGCAGCAAAGATTTTCAGATGTGGGGAAGCAATCTAAATCCAAAGCAAATTAATAAAAGAAGTTACATTCTGGAGTTATTTGGGAAGTCCAAGGATAAAGAACACACTTGTCTAGACAGAGAAGATGTTACTTCAAAGGAGAGAGAATCAACGTAATGCGAAATGGTCGGAACTGGGACGTAGTGGAGCGACTTGCGCACGGTTCCTGAGGGAAAGGCTGACTCGAGAATCCTGTGCCTATTCAGTATAGCACTTAAATGTAAAGACAGAGAAAGAATGCTCCAAATATAAAACCTATTTGTCTTTCTGAAGAAATCACTCAAGGAAATCGCTGTACCCCAAAAAATAATAATTCAGAACGAAGACCTCAAAACAGTAGAAGACAAAGAGCTTAAAAGTGATGGTGAGCAATGATTCTTGTAAATTTAGAGTTGGCTCTAAATGAGTAACAATGTGAGTATGAGCCATAGTATTAATTTAGAAAGAATTTTGCAACAGTGAAATCATATGTTAGAGGAGCATTTAGCAACATCCTGGAACTAGAATCCTAAATTATAAATGTTCAAGAGTTGGGGAGGGGAGGGGGACAAGAGAGGGACAAGTAAAAATATTTCCAAAATTGTTTAATGTGGAGGTGGATGAGGGGACGTATAGCACAGGAGAGTAAACATTTGATGGAGGAGACAGGTGTTTAGTTTTGGTGTGTTAGTATGGAAATGAAGATTTAACTGATTATGAAAATAGGGAGAAATCACTAGTAGAGTCAAAATTCAATAGTAAAAGTTATAAATTATTCATAAGTAGGATATTTTAAAAAATCCAGTGCACTAGTATATGTGTGGCAGCATTACTTCAATAACAAAAAAAGAGAAAAGAAGAAGAAATGTCCTGAATGTCTATCATTAGAGGGTGGATGACTAAATTATTAGGTATCCATACCATAAAATTCTGCGCAGCTCTTTGAAAGCTTATTATAGCTGAATGTGTTGGTGTGGAAAACTGTCTAGCATATCTCATTAAGTGAGAAAAGCATATCACAGAAATTATGAGAATTTCCCTTGAATAGATGCATGTGTGTCTCAAAGCAAAGAAAAAATATGGAAGAATTAAGCTACAGTAATCATAATAGTAGTTAACCAGGAAGATACAGGAAAGAAAAGGAAGATGGTTGATTTTATTTTAAACACTTCTGTATTGTTTGAGAACTTTATAACTCAAATAACTGAAGAAAATTGATATTTAAAAAATAATAGAGACTGGTAAAGTTTGGCCAATAGCATCAGCAGAACACATACATAAGATTTATAACTGTAATTACCGTACTCTAATTTAAACTACAATGCCAGGCACAAATGAGTATTTGCCCATGGAAATTCCATGGGGATTGTTACCATGACAAGTTAAGCTTAGACAGCAAGAAAATGGTATTAATGCTACCATCAAAGTGAGCTTATTCACAAAATTCCTGAAACTCGTTATTCTATATATATATATATACATAGGACAGCAGTTTCCATTGAAGTCAAAATTGCTGAGCATTTACGATTATAAACATTTATGCACTCAGGTCTGAAAATTCTATGGTAAAGCAAACATTTGTAGGGCTTCCTAGAAATAAAAATGTGTTAGACTAGCCCTGGCTGGTGTAGCTCAGTGGATGGAGCGCGGGCTGGGAACCAGAAGATCCCGGTTCAATTCCCAGTTGGGGCACATGCCGGGGTTGCAGGCCAGGTCCCCAGTGAGGGCCATGTGAGAGGCAACCATACATTGCTGTTTATCTCCCTCTCTTTCTCCCTCCCTCTACTCTCTCTAAAAACAAATAAATAAAATCTTTTAAAAAATGTGTTAGACTACAATGACAGGAATTAACCTATATATTCCTTAAATTGAACTTTGACATTGAAAAAGGATCTGTGCATGTATCCTCTATTACAGAGCTTCTCCCCCATTTTATTCAAGGATGATCCCGGTGTCCTAGGTGTCCCCTCACGGAAGGAGGAGGTGGACCACGCATTCCCTGGAGCTACCAGCTTCCAGTGTTATTTATAAAGAAGGGAGGCCCGCATGGATTTGGAGTTGGGGATCTGAGGTCAGATCTGTGTTTAGATCTTGGCCTGTCACATTCTGTGACTTGAACTGTAACCTATTTTTCATCTATAGTAATAGGATCTGTGTTTTAGAGGGCTGTGAGCGGAGTAAACAAGATAAGGGAAATATCTCAGTAATGATTCATTTACATAGGAAATGTTCAATTAATGGGAGCTGCTGCTGTTACTCCAAGAGCCAGAAAAGCCTAACAGAAGCAAGTGGGCCAGGTTCGCTGTCAGTGTATCTTCAGCCCCTCCTTCCTCTGTTCTTCCAGGTATTCTCTCTCTTCCAAACCCCAATGCTCCTAGCTTTATCACGGCTCTCTTTCTTTCTTCTGTATAAACAAGAAAGTATCTGATATTTTTCTTTCTATTCAGTGAGAACCTTTGTTCTCAGTCTGCCTGAAAATTTGCATTTTGACCCATAAAAGACTTTATCCCAGACAAAGTCAAAGTCAAGTCTGGGTTTCAATCCTGGATCTGGGACTCCGTGTGTGGCCTTAGGCAAGTCCTTTCACTTCCCTGACCTCCATCTCTAAGAAGGGACAATAATGCCTACTTCATAGTGGCCCTGCAAAATAAGTATAAGCATGCCATTACTCATAGCAGTAATGATGATACAGGTTTCTGAAGGTTACCACCAAGGACAGGCTTGCTTTAGCCATCTGAGATTAGATGGGCATGTAACTAATAGAGTGGGGAGAGGTGGGTAGCTCAACCAAATTCTTCTCACTTCGTTTGCTCAACTTTAAACTCTTTCTTTATATTCCTTGCCCTTTCGTTCATTCAGCAAATACTCATTTGTGTCTGGTATTGTAGTTTAAATTAGAGTACAGTAATAAACAAAGCAAGCCCATTGGAAACTGGTATCCACCCTCACCCATTCTGCGTCTAGGCTGCCATCACTAGCCTGCATCTCTCCTCTCTTTCTCCTATCCAGAAAGTTCCTCAGTCTGCTGACTGTTTCAGGCCCCTCCAGCACTCAGAATTAATGGTGGGTATGCAGGAAAGGACAGGGAGAAATCAGACAGAGGAGAAATCTAAGGAATGGGAGTATGTGGATAAGACGTAGAGGACTTTGACCCTGTAACATGGTAAAGAGATCACAGCCACCAAACAGTGAGACCCAGAACCTCATCTTCAGAAGCACAGCTTCTGTGTGCATTACTGTTTCCCAGCCATGCCTAGATACTCGGCACCCCAGCAATAATAGTGTTGTAGAAAATGCTTGCCTCACCTTTTTAAAGGACACTCACGAATGCCTTTATTTAAGAACATTTGCTTGAGAAATAAGAGTACTGAATCCTAGTCCCAAACCTGCAATGCAGTCACTGTGTGATCTTGGGCAAATCTTGGTCCCGGTTTGTTCTATCAGCTTTATTTAAAATTATAACTGTCATGCTTATAACATATGACCACCAATTCTTTGAAACTCCTCTCTAGGAAATGGAGCTTATTCTCTTCCCCCTGAATGTGTGCTGGACATAGTGACTCAGTTCTAATACAGGGAAACAATCAGTTTATAACAGAGAAACCTGAAAAACATTATCTTAACTAAGTAATGGTTACATAAGATGCTAATGTTAACATTAGAGAAAAGCTACGTGGACCACAGTTGCCTTTGAGGAGATGGAAGGCGGAGAATAGAAGGGAGAGACAAAGCCAATTAGGCCTGAACCAAACAGACCTGGATAGTCCCCCCCGAATGAGGGGCCAATGGTTACTCTGAGTCCTAAGTCTGAACCCCTCTGAGAAAGCATGGGTACCATTCTTATAAAACCTTGATAACTAAAGGTAAGAAATTTTGAATAGTTTGATTTTAAAAACTCTAAATTACAGAATGCAAAATTCTGTGATCTTTCTTATAAATAAAAAATGTTTTTAAAGTAAGATTGTTTTTACGAGTTCTCAGCTTGTGAAAAAAGGAGAAATGTCACGATGGCATCCAACAGTTAAAGAACTGTGTGCTTTATGGGGAAAACGCTTCTAAATCTAAAGTTAATAGAGAAACCTAGCACTGGCATTGCTGTGACAGAGTATAAAAAATAAATTATGGATAGCAGAAAGAAAAAGATATGTAAGAATACCAACAGATTTTTTAAACTAAAAAATGAAGTTAATCAAAACTTGTAGTGTTAATTTTGAAAGCTAGTTTCACTAAAAACAAATGATGCCTATTATATCTACAATGAATTTTCCAGATAAATTTTTTGCCCTCATTTTTATATAGCAGATAATGTTAAGGACAGTTTGAAGAATAGTTGCCCTTCACTTTCTTCTTCAGAAGGTCCTTTCTCTCAGTGACTACCATTTGAATCATCTCTCGGAGCATCAGACCTGGCCTGACGTGGAGGTGACTAAGCTGCTACCACTAAAAAGATGTCCCTGTAAATGCCACAATCACTCTCCCACTGTAAGGAGAACCCAGGGGAGTGGAAACATGCCCTCACGACAAGGAGCACATCACCCAGTTCTCTGGACAGGAGCAGTAAGAGTATACACCGAGTTTGCTCAGTGATCAAAGACAGCAAAACAAGAGAAGCTGGAGCGCCCAGTATAGTGGCAAGAGCTGTAAGAAAAGATGAAGTGACAGCTTCTGCAAGGAGATATAGACCTTGTCCCGGTAATGGACTCCCCTGATGGATGCCTTAGCTACATGAGATGCTCCCAAGTCACTCCGTGATTTCCTCCTCCACTGCAGAACTGAACATAGAGGGGCTGGGCTTGGAGGGTTCACAGAGACCAGTGTGCTTTGTTTAGCTGTAAAACAGACAAACAGAACTCCTTTTTTTAAAAAATATATTTTATTGATTATGCTATTACAGTTGTCCCAGTTCCCCCCTTTATTCCCCTCCACCCTACACCCCTCCCCCATTCCCCACCCTTTAGTTTTTGTCCATGGGTCATACACATAAATTCTTTGGCTTCTACATTTCCTATACTATTCTTAACCTTCCCCTGTCTGTTTTCTACCTACCGCTTATGCTACTTATTCTCTGTACTTTTTCCTCCTCTCTCCCCCTCCCACTCCCCTGTTGATATCCCTCCATGCCTTAAATAAATCCCTTTAATATTTCATATAATAAAGGCTGGGTGATGATGAACTCCTTGAACTTGACCTTATCTGAGAAGCGCTTTATCTGCTCTTCCATTCTAAATGAAAGTTTAGCTGGATAGAGCAATCTTGGATGTAGGTCCTTGCCTTTCATGACTTGGTATACTTCTCTCCAGCCCCTTCTTGCCTGAAAGGTCTCTTTTGAGAAATCAGCTGACAGTCTTATGGGAACTCCTTTGTAGATAACTGTCTCCATTTCTCTTGCTACTTCTAAGATTCTCTCCTTAACTTTATTCTTGGGCAATGTCATTATGATGTGCCTTGGTGTGTTCCTTTTTGGGTCCAATCTCTTTGGGACTCTCTGAGCTTCTTAGACTTCCTGGAAATTTATTTCCTTCACCAGCTTGGGGAAGTTCTCCTTCATTATCTGTTCAAATACGTTTTCAATCCCTTGGTCTTCCTCTTCTCCTTCTGGCACCCCTATGACTTGGATGTTGGGACGTTTAAAGATGTCCTGGAGGTTCCTAAGCCTCTCCTCATTTTTTGAATTCTTGTTTCTTCATTCTTTTCTGGTTGGGTGTTTTTTTCTTTCTTCTGGTCCACTCCATTGATTTGAGTCCCGGTTTCCTTCTCATCCCTATTGGTTCCCTGCACATTTCCCCTCATTTCCTTTAGTGTATCCTTCATTTGTTTAACTAATTGCAACCAACTTTCATCCAATTCTGTGAGCATCCTGATTACCAGTGTTTTGAACTATGCATCTGATAGGTTGGCTATCTGTTCGTCACTTAGTTGTATTTTTTTCTGGGGCTTTGATCTGTTCTTTCATTTGGGCCATTTTTTTTTTCCTCAGCGCATTTGTTACTTTAAGGGGCAGAGCCTTAGGTGTTCACCAGGGTGGGGTAACCCACATCGTTGTGTTGTGACACAACCTGTGAGGACGGGCCCTGAGCTAACAATGGCTCTTGCTCTGCTCTCTGCACTTCCCCTGCTACCCACAAGCAAGTTGGGCCCTTCTTTGCTGGCTCCAGGGTGGGTGGGTGGTTCCAAGTCCCTGTGGGTCTCTCCAATGAACTCTCCAGTGAGGCCGGGAGTTCCTCCCGCTGCCACCTCAACCCCCACAGGTGTTTTCAATCTGTGGTTTGGGGTTTTATTTCCCTGCGTTGGTGGGTTGCATGGTCTGCTCTGCTCCCCAGCTTTTTCTCCCAGTTTATCTGCGCATGAATGAGGGACCACCCGGTCCACCAGCCTCAGCCCTGCTGGGTCTGGGTCAGCCAGCCCCAGGTTTTGCTAAGTGCGCCGGCCGCGTTTTGGCCAGGCGCACCCGCCAAAGGCCTCTCCGGGCAGCTGGAGCGTTGCCGGTACCGCTCCACAAACCAGTCTGGCCAAGTGCTCTCCACCGGGCTCCGCCCTGCTTACCAGTCTGGATGAATGTGTCTTCTTTAACTCCTTGGTTGTCGGACTTCCACTCAGTTCAATTTTCTGTCAGATCTGGCTGTTTTTGTTTTTTAAATTGTTGTTTTTCCTCTTTTGGTTGTGCGAGGAGGCACAGTGTGTCTACCTACGCCTCCATCTTGGCCGGAAGTCCAGAACTCCTTTTTGAGTGGAGAAATCTGGTTCTGCTTTTGGATGCTACCTATCTGACTCTGAATTTTGAACTTCCAAGATGTAAATTGTCAGATGGCTTTTGAATGGACTTAACGATACTCACTCAGATGGGCCAACGGATGGAAAAGATGCCCTTTTAAAGCAATATGTTTACATTTGACTCCTTCAATCTAATAAATAGTTATTGAGTCATAAAGAAAAAGCCTGGGTTTAATGAGATCTTTTGCTGGATATGAGCAGCTAAGATTTGTAAAAGATTGGTTACAAATCTTTTTGGCTAGGAAAAGGTCTGACCAAAGGCAATTCAAACTCTATAAAAACTAAGCCCTTGATTGATACTTTCCCCTTAAAAATAAAAACAAGAAACAAACTAAAAACCCTAAAACAGAAACATAAAACAGAAGTCACATTGCTTGCTGTATCACCCAGAGCTAAGATTTTAATGGACAGAAAGCTTTTGTGAATTCAAGCCTATATCTAGTAGTAGTGTTCATCATTTGCATTAAAAAGGAAACAGAAACACAACTCAAGTGTCCAGTGGAAGAAGATCAATGGGACAGCAAAAATCATCCCTGTCAGATTCAGAGGCACCACAGATATACCACCAAAGCTCTTGAATAATTCCAAGGTTATAATACCAAATAAACTATAGCTCTCACTTTAAAACCTAGACATTGTGAAGTCTTATAGAAACCATGGGAAATTTTCTCTTTCTGTCATAAGTGGAAAAAATTTCTTCTTCAAACACCAGAAGGAAGTAATAGTATAATCGTATCTCCTTACTGACAATATTCCACCCCAAGAAGTGATTCCATTGTGAGGTTTCTACTAATGTGGAGGTTATAGACACTTAATGCTAGACACTAATTTCCTACATCTGGTAATTTGTGTTAAAGCTTCTTATTTTTCTTTTTTTTTGTAGTTTATTGAAAAATAATTGACATGCATCACTATATGAGTTTAAGGCATACAGTATGATGGTTTGATTAACATACATTGTGAATTGATGACCACAACAGGTTCAACTAGCATCCGTCTCAAAATGTGTAGTCAAAAAGGAAACTCCAGTGTTCCTGTGGGATTTTTTCTCCTCCAAGAAGTAGAAAAAATCAGACAACAATGAAACAGAATTTTAAAAGTTACAAAGCCATCAAGTTAAGATGTTTTCACCATCAGGGTTACCTGCACGCTGACCACGATGACCAAAGATGTGGCCATGGTGACTGCGAAAGACTGGTAGTCGGCAACGTGCTGCCCGTCCTCTCCAGCCATGTTGTAAAAGGCTCCATAGGGAATGAAGAAAAGGGCTAATGAGGTGTAGATTCCATGTGCCACACAGATGAAAAATTTACGCTTGTTAAAAAGCAGGTTCAGCTGTCCAGGTTTGTAGAGCTGGGGATGGTTCATGCTGTTCTGGTCACTTACATCCTGCCAACAAAGTGTTAGTTACATCAGCAGAGGAGGCTTGAGGAGAGGTCAGAGAGGCCCTGGATTCCCTATCTCCAGAAATAGTCAGTGCATGTCTAAGCACGCCCTCGTATGCGCCAGTCATTATCTTGTTTTCATTCCCACAGTAACCCAGAGGATACTAAAATGATCCCTATTTTATAAAGGAGGAGCTTAAGTCTCCAAGAGAGATTCATGAGAGGTTACACAGCTCTTATAGCAGAACCAAACCTGGACTCACACCCAGATGTTTGCCCTCACATTGAAGTCTCTTTCCTGTACTCTCCGGCAGCTGCACTGCTGATCGTAGGATTCCAGTACATCACGTACTGTCAATGGGTCTCGGGGTTAACTGCCAGGGAAGTGAGTGGCAGTGACTAGGTGAGGGCAGCAGAGAGCTGCAGAGTTGGAGTTGGCCAGTCAGAGTTCCCAAGCTGGGGAGTGGGGTGAGCAGCAGGAGGGGGTCAGAGAAAGGGAAAAACTGCATGTGGGATTCCAGGTGGGAAGGGAGCTGAGCCTCAAGAGCTGAGTGTTCTACCCAGTGAAGATGCCAATGGTGTTCAGGACAAAGAATTTCCACAGAATGAGAAGGCATCATGTTTGGCCCCAATGAGGGTCCTGGGAGAATCTAAAACAGTGTTTCTCAAACTTAATGTGCGTGCAAATCACCTGGGGAGCAGGTTATGATTCAATAGATCTGAGGTGGAGCCTTGGACTTTGCATTTCCAACCAGCTCCAAAGCTGATGACCACACTATCAGCACCAAAGCCAAATGCCAAAGCCAAAAAGGATGGCAAGGAAATCACAAGACAAGAGGCAGCTGAAGAGGAAGGAACACAGGCATGGATGAACTCTGGGGGCAAACCAAGTTCCCCTTCCTGCTTGTGGGATAGCCTGAGTCTTGCTGAGTGGGGTCCCATGGAAAACACTGACATATTCACTTCAGGAAGTCCTGTTTTGAGACACTGTTGGGAGCTTGTTTCCTCAGTTCAGTGACTGGTCGAGTTATACGCACAGGCTTTGAAACCAGACAATCCTGAGTTCAGATCCTGGCTTTGCAGCTTAGCAGCTGTATAGTCTTAGACCTTTTCATGAACCCGTCTGAGGCTCAGTTTTCTCATTTCCAGAAATGCTAGCAATAGCACTGCCTTCACAGGATCACTGCCATCATTCAACAGGTACACATTCTTCAGAGTTCTTGCCATACCTTAAGTAATAAATAACAGGAGCCTCTATACATGGTAAATAAAATAAGGAGAGTAACACTAACAATGGTAGTAGTGTAGCAGGCTCTGAGTTCAACGGCCTGGTATTAGGCAGAATTTTCTCACTTATTGGCTATGTGGCTTCAGGGCAGTGAGTGGAACTTCTGAGCCCCAGCTTCCCCCTTAAAATAAGTGATCTGCAGGTGATCACTGAGGCCCTTCCCGCAGAGCACTCCATGATCTGTGATCAGTGTAAGGGCCAAAGTTGACAAAGCAGGGAAGGAAAGGAAAGGACACTCAAGGGGATGGCAATAGAGGCCTTATTTATTCATTTATTTATTTTTCAAATTGCACAATCACTATCTTTTCCCAGAAGCCGATTTATTTCATTTTATTCCACATTCTGAGCAGATACAAAGTACCAACGAGAGAAACACTTATTAATGTGGGCACTCGGGAATGAGTGTGCTTACATCCTTTATATCTTGGGTTTTTAGGAGTCTCTTTGTGTAGAATTCCATAAAATACGCTATTCACAAACTGCCGTTTTTACAAACGGAAAGTGAGACATGACTGACTACGTAGCCACAGAATGAGAGAGTGGAGTGAGCTCATAATGTGAAGATTCATGTTTTGCAATAGACGGCTTTGGGCCAGAGAATGAGGCCTAGCGAATGGGTCTAACAACAGCCTGGAGAAAATCTGGTCTCCTTAAAAATACTTCAAAAAAAATTTTTAATAATACACTCTAATCATGCCATGGCAAATCCTCTGGCTAGCCTTTCACTTCCCCATAGGCAGCCAGACTTCTCCCCTTTCCAGGAAATACCCTCCAAGGCTCTAAATGTGCCAAGGAGCCACCATTTCTCTCTTTTCTCAAGCATGTGAGCTAAAAAAAAAAAGAAGACTGCAATGCACCTCGTTCTCCATGGCTAGGGTGCTGTGTCTTTCTGCCCCATTAGGAGGGTGCTCTGCTGGCCTGCAGTTCCTATTCTGGGCTATGCTGGCAGAGGGATTCTCATCGCAGATGCCAGGTCTCTGCGCTCCCACCTGGTTCCATGGCTTTATCTACCACTCCTGATTCTCTACACTCTCAGAGGCTAATACAGCACTTGTAGGTGGTGAGCCACAAGGCACTAGTTCTGAGGCATATTAATAAGTGGTATATGAAAAGTAGATAACTAAAAGTACAGTCACAGGAGTTGGGAAAATGCTGAACTAAAATGGAGTTAAAGAGACTATTTCCCGTAGGATGTCTCAGAGCTCTGAGATGTTGGGGTATGAATGTGGGGTATGAATCTCAAAGGGGAGAATAGCCAAACTTTGACCAGAGAAACTTTTGGGGGTGGTGGAGGGGCAGGGATATGAAAGGGTTTTTGACCCATGTTATATCTATTAAAACAATTCTACTCCTAAGACTTTTTCTATAATTTGTATCTTCTACATAAAGAACAAACTGACAGTGACCAGGCAGTAGTGGGGAGGGAGATAACAGGGGAAAGAAGGGGAAAGGTCAAGTCAAGAACCTGTATAAAGGACCCGTGGACAAAGACAATGGGGGGAGGACTGAATGTGGGAGACGGGGGTGGGTAAGGCAGGGGAGAGTAATAGGAGGGAAATGGGGACAACTGTAATTGAACAACAATAAAAAAAATAAAAGAAAAGTTAGAAGCAACTAAAAGGCATCAACAGAGCAAAATAACTTATAAATACAGAAAAAAAAACACATACCTGGTCAAAAATCCCCATGGCTAAAACCGGAAGTGATGTGTAGACAATGTTAAAGAGGGTAATGAACCACTGGTCATAGACAGTCTGAAAAGAAAGAGCACGTCGGTGAGAAGCATCATCTGCAGCAGTGAGAATGTTTACTCGTGGGCTCTTACATGAAATATCTCAGTTTCCGGAGGTGGGTGAGAGTTTAGTTTTGGAGTCAGAAAGACATGAATTCTCCCCGAGGCCCTGGCTCTTTCTTACCAGTTCCATTGCCTTAGTGGGACTCTAGATCTCTCTAAACTTCCATCCAGTTCTTCATATTAAAATGAAGCCGTCCTCTGCCTGCAGAGCTGCAGTAGGGGTGAGAGGGGATGCCCTAGAGAGTACACTGGACAATTTAAGACCCGGAACTCTCGCGGTAAACGGTTATTTCATTATCCAGTTTTTCAATGGCTCATAATGAGGCCAGTGATCTAATCTAAGTGATATGCAAAGATCCACTAAAATCTTCAGGGGGAGATTCAGAAATTAACCTGTCAGCTCTACCCTGTGCTCAGATGTAGAGTTTCTTCAAAGTGGCTTAAAGTAAGGTGGACATGGAGCTAGCTGCTCAGGACACTGCATATAAACAAGTAAGATGGTAAACATATCTCCTCACATCTATATAGAGTACTTCCTTGCATAAGCCGCACTAAAAGTCAATGAGACATATGAAACAGGTATTACCATATATCTCTATTTCGTTAATGAGTACATAAAGATGTAGAAACAGAATTTTTCCGAGTTACAGAGCTTAATACAGGCAAGGACAAAAATTAAAATCCAGGTCTCCAGCTCCTAAACAATATCTGTTCTACCCCTTGTATCATTCATTCATTCAATATTTATTAAGAAACACTATGTGCCAGGTACTGTTCCACACAATGGTAATTCAACCCAATCACTCAGATAAAAAGTCCTCATGAAATTTGCAGTGGCAAGGAAAAAAAATACACATACATATCAGTGAGTAAGTAAAATGGTAATAGATACAAGGGAGAAAGGGAGGATAGAAAATGTGGGAGGGATGTAGTTATAAAAAGGTGATTAGAGAGGGTCTCGCCGAGAAGTGACATTTGAGAAAATGTAGTAGCAACGTTTCAGAGTCCCAGCACAGGACAGGCGTCTTAACAGGCTTCCAGATGCCAACTCCTGTCTACCCCAAGAGTCTACCAGGACAGCAGAGCTTGGTCTCTCGTTTCCTTCTGATGAGCAAATGCATTCAACAACTCTACTTAGACCTATGAGTTCAGAGTGTCTGCCTTCATGCATCAGGAGACACGTGAAAAGTGCTTACTGCAGCATTAGTCATAATAGCTCCAAACCAGAAACACCAGGACATCCAACCAGGTATGGAATAGAGAAAGGCACTGTGATACTACATTGGCATAATGGAACACTACAGACTCATGAAAAGGAAGGAACTACAGCTACACCCAAAAACAAGAATGAATCCAATACATAAGTAATGCTGAGCAAAAGAAGCCAGACAAAAAAAGTATAATTCCATTTCAATAAAGTTCAAAAATGTGCCAATGCTTTCTAGTTTGTCGAGAGATTTATACTCATGGTAAAGTTAAGAGACAAAGCAACACCGTGCGCATAAAATGTCAGGGTGATGGTTACCTGTAGAGAGTCGGAAAAGGGTGTGACTGAGAGAAGATGAGGGGAGCCGCTGGGAGTTTGGCAACACTCTGCTCCTTGAACTGGATCACCGTTAGGTGGGTATTTGTTTTACAATTTGTTAAGCTGACATTTATGTATTAGGTACTTTTTTTGTAGACTCATTATCTTTTACAATTGAAAAAAGAAAACACATGACCTTTTTAAGTCATAGCCTGGCAAAACTTTGGCCACACCCGAGGTCAATGAAGTCAGTATCTTTGAGGTAGTTTTAAATTTTTGCCAGGTAATTCGCTTTGAAGCCGAGATTGATTATTTTGCTCACTTTCATCCAAAAAAATAAAAGCAGTAGCTGACGCAAATCCTCCACTACTTGATGAGGGCATGAGGGCACCTGACTTCCATTCCTCAGACATGTCAATTCATTTCATGATGGCAGTTTGGAAAATACAAAAGGGGGAAAGCAGCCAAACTCAAATTTTGTAGTCCCAGGCAGAACCTAGTGCTGGTCAAATCACTTATTCTTCCTCCACCTCATCTGCTACCCAATTTCCACGCACAGAGAGAGATGTTTTCTGGTATGAGGAAGAAAGAAGAAAAAAATCTGGTACATTATGGCATGCTAAACTGTAAGTAGCTGATGGTCTGGCATAAAATGCCACGACCATCACACACTGGCTCGCACTGAAACCCACAAGTGTTTCAGAGCAGCGCTTCCAAGCTGGCACTCAGACTGAAAGCCTCATTTCACAACTGGAGCAGGAGAGGACAAGGAGGGAAAATCCATGAGAATAAAGCTTAAGTGAGTGTTTGCAATTTCTTAGAAGAGTTTTTACTACCACTTAGGGTCACAACAAGAAACAAAAAATCCTCTGATGTTTACTGAGCACCTGCTAGGTACCAGGCACTAGTTCCAGGGCTTTACATACATTGACTCTTGAAATCCTCACAACCCTCAAAGCAGTTTGGGGCAGCTCTCCTAACAGCCCCAAATTACTCATGGGAAAACTGAGGCCTGTCAAGCCTGGGAGATTTTCCAATGTCAGACATTGAACAGAAAGATTTTCAAAGTATGATCTAAAGAACTTCTAGAGGATCCACAATGTCAAAACTATTTTCACAAAGATACTAAGATGTTAATTCATTTGTCCTTTTCTCTCTCATTCTCAAAGGAATGAATATCACTTGTGATAATACAACCAACTGACTGTAGGAGTAGATATGAGAATCCATCCCAGGAACCAAGTCAGAAATCTGATATTTTTCTCCCTTTCTCCAATACCCCACATCAAGTTAATCCCCAAATCCCACGGATTTAACCACACCAGATGGCTTGTGTTCCTGCCCAAGTCATTCCTCAGTTCTGTGACTTTCCCCCAGTTGCCCCTCCTGCTGGGATGCCCGTCTTCTTACTCCTCACCTCTTTCACTATGATTGAGCCTTGAGGGGTCAGCCCATGGACAGGTCTTCCAGAAAGCCTTTCTGAGCCCCACCCTCCTGGGTCGGGTTCCAGCCACTCCTTAGCAGTCCCCCGACACTCCACACCCTCACCTCACTGCTTCACGATTGTCAATTACAATTATTTATGTGCCAGTTCCCAGCACCACCTCCACTAGACTGCAAGCTCCTTGGTAGCAGGTTATACGACGTGAACTTCCGTGAACACAACTCAGCGCATAGATTATGGTAATTATTCAAGGAAAGGCAGCTAGTGTCTTAAAAGTAAAGGCATTGGAATCAGAAGACAGAACTGGGTATCCTTGTATAAGACACTCAATCTCTGTGAGTCTTAGGTTTCTTGACCATAAATGGGGATTCATGGGAGGTGGTAAGTATTCAATGAAATGAGTGTCAGCACAGTAGTGCCTGACAGACAGAGAGTTCAATAAGTGAGCAACTCTTTTACAGAAGGAAGAAAGGACAGAGGGATTCAAGCTTCAAATGGTGTGTTTAATGGGTAAATGAAAAGGTATGTGTTTTTCTCTAATTATACTTTTTTATGAAAATATAATTCTTTACTGCTATAACTAACCATACATATGTATTTCTATAATAAACTACTATATTAACGAAATCAGTAGAAAATTAGAACAAGATTTAAAGAAAACTGAGTACCTTAATATCATTAACCATTTTCCTTATGAATACTTCATTATATAGATCAGTTTACTCTAACTCTAGTTTTGTCTCAGGCTCAACCAAATGTGTTCATCTGAGTCATTCATCTTTTTAAAAACAGGAAAAACCAAAACCTTTTCCAGCTATGTGCACTGGCTTAGCACAGTTGAGGTTTAGGAGCTTCCACAAAAATTAAAGTCACAAGCAGTATTTCTTCTACAACAGGCTTCCTCCTCCTCTTGCAAGAAATCTCCACCTACTCAAATTGCTATCCTACTATGCTCCACTTATCCTGAAGGTCCTGATATCCTCAGAAAAATTTTAAGACGCCCCTCTGGTGACTAGGACCCACTGAGAGAGGCACACTAGCCCAGATTGTAACCCATGTGGACCCTGTGGGGACCCACATGGTCCCTCCCCTTCTAGGTATTCTCAAGCTCTCTACCAGCTCCACTACCCACCCAACTCCAAAGCACCAAGCACATGTACACATGCATGCACATGTATGCATGCACACACACATGTGAGTTGACCAGATGTCCTAATGATTCATTCTTCTGGAGCCTCTGGTGTAGGAAGCATTTTGGCCTGAGACTAGACCAGTCTAATGGTGCTGACACTCTGATCTTGGGTAATTCAAACTGTTTATATAAATGAGGGTGCCCATTTATATAATATTTGTTATTATATAAAAACATTTAAATATAATTTTTTAAAAAATTTGCCCTGGGGCTTCTGTACTCCTAGGGTTAGTCAAACCACTTTGACTTCCAAATTCTCTGTTCGCCGTCTCCAGTACTCTGAATGAGAGAAGAGCTGTGCTCCCATGAGGCGTCCCTGGTCTGTGTGGAGCATACCAGTGTCCCCTTACAGAGCAGAAAAAAGGAGCAGAGAGTTTCCATTTTTCCAACTTCGTTGTTTTCCTATTTAAGGAAAGCTTCCTCCTGGCTCCTTTCTTTGTGGGAGCAATTTATCACCCTTATCAGCCATTTTAGAGAGTAAAAATACTCCAACTACAAATTACATTCTAAAAGCTTGGGAAACACAAAATCTATGATTTATAGAATCCCACATTTAAATAAACCTTACTAAGGCTCTTTACCAGTTACAAAGGGCTTTCCACTCAGAGGCCACTGGCTTAGCTCCTTGTTCAAACAACAGGATGAGCTGACTCTTTGAAGACACGTATCCCCGTGTTGCTGTGTGTTGCAGGAGAAAACTGTATAATAATATTTTTCCTTTTTGGCCTTAAAAAACATTTGTCATTTAAAGAAAAAAACATTTTGGAATAAATATGAGGGGCTCGGCCTCAGCACATCTGTTACTGATTTGTGTAATTAGCAGAAACCCACGAGCAGGATCCAGGAGGAACGGCTGGAGACTGAGCGCCCGCCCCTCCCTGGGTTTTCCACAGAGCACATCTGGGAGGCGGGGGTGCGGGAAGGAACCGCCATGCCAGGGCGAGACGGGCTCACAGGTAACCAAATCCATGATGTCATCAAAGCCTTGAGATTAGTCGCACTCTTTCACATCACTTTCCAAACTTTTCAGTGTGAGTTTTCTTATATTGTTTGTCAGAACTCAAGTTTTTCTGACCTTGACAACATAATTGTTTCCATATCACCGGAGAATTAAAAAAAAAAATACACAGCTCTGTATCTCACTGACAATGATAAATTGTCATCAGATAATATCATCTCACAAGTACACAGTGCCAGTAGTTGCTGAGTTTCAACTGTGAATTTCCTAAATAGGCCTTCAACCAATGCATTTTTCTTTTTGGCTCTATACCTGGTGGGGGACAGCTCATCTTTATTAAAAATCCTGAGGGCATAAAGTGCTTTTAAAATAAATTACGCATATAAATAATGCACACAAGCCGTCATGGACGCCATGAAAACCATGTGGACTTTATAACAGTTTGGGATAAGACAGGTCCTTAAAAAGGATCCATGATCCAGCTTAGAGACTTACTTGACCTTTTTTCAAACCCCTCTGGTCCAGAACTCTGGTTGGAAATCTCATCAGGAGAGATTATATTTAAATTGCCTCTCAGTAGCAGTTTGGTTGGAGTGCTTGCTGGCAAGGTGGCCTCAAGCTTCCAGATGATTCCAGGAGGCAGTTTGCCTGGAGATAGGCCTGGCTTTCTAAAGGCCTAAGTTCTGGGAGATACCCCCCAAGACATCAGCTTTCTCTTGGTAAGGAGCTCATGTTCCCCAATAGTCATATTGTACTGACTGTTTCTGAATGTTTCTCCCTCAGAAATAAAGCAAACACTTGCCTAGTTAGGGGTTGAGGGAAGAAACTTTAAAAATGGAAAAAGACATAGCTGTTATCCTTTCAAAGTCTGTGACAGTTTGAGTGGCCACTTATCTAGCAGAGTCGACGGAGCACTGAAGGAAGAGTCTGAAGACCTGGGTTCCAATCCCAGCCTTGCCTACCCCTGATTCTTGGCTATTGGGGGACTCGGGTTCCCCCTCTCTAAAATGAAGGGCTAAACTTGCTGTTCCTTGCCAGAGCAAAGATTCTAGATTTCAACAACACCTACACTTTTTGTTCTGTGTCCCAGCTGTTCCTCAGGAAAGCAAGCAAAAGGAGTGTGGTTCTTCCCGGCAGATTCTTTCCCCCATGTGACCCAAGCAATCCCAACAGAGGCGAGGTATTACAGTTAGAGGAAAGCCCATAAAGCAAGCACATCCCAGCCTGCATCACATCATCTGACATGTCCTAAGTGCCATCATCCCACAGGGAGTAAATGATACCACCCACTGGCCCTTGTGAGTCTCACACGCCACAGCTGGATTGGCTTGCACATCTGCCCCAGCCCACCTACCAGGATGGGGCATTGGATAGAATCTGCCAGGGATATCATCCGAGAACTAGAGCCTGGATAAAATTTAGCAGGCTCCAAGAGACCGGCCAATGTAGTAAAGAAAAAGCACATGTCACTTCATTAAGTAATTAAACTGGTGTTTTTAAAAGTCAACATTGTATGTAAGAAAGCACAATCTGTTTACATTTGGTCAGATGTTTTGGGCTGCAGAGTGGATTACTTCAAAACAATCTGTTAAGAGGTGCAGGGAAGAAATATTTAGGTGCTTGCTTATAAATCATGCTGAGATTGGACAGGGTTGGCCCCAAGATATGGAGCATCCACTCTTCAAAAGAGTGTTTTTGAAATTTAATTCAAAAACACTCTTGGTAGAAAAATAAGAGAAAGGTGTCTATGGAGTTATTCAACATCAGTTTCACATTTATGAAAATAAAATTGTTCCCAGAATGTAAGTTCCCCGAGGAAAGAAACTATATCCCTCTGGTTCATTCTGGCATCCCCAAAGGCCAGCAGAGCACTTGGCCCTACCCTGGCACTCGGTTTATTCTTGTTTAATGAATGAGGATTCAAAGACGATGCGTTCGGTGTTGGAAAGTACGGGTGTGCGTCTCACTCCTGTCAGGATGGACAGAGAAGTGATGACCAGACCCACCAAGGAAGGCCCTCTACACACACGCCCGCTGTCACTGAGCTCTGCCAGCCCCTAAAGTTTGTCCTCGACATGGAGCCTTCAGTTCTGTTGAAGCAGGTTAGGAGGGGGTTGGCAGGGGGTAAAAAGACCTGACAGTCGACTTTCATTAACAGACAGGAAGTAAGTGGCTACCTAATGGGTTTTAGAGGCTAAGAAAGCCTTGTCACCAAACACATGGCTTTAGAAGCCAAAGCCAACCAACTGATCTCAATGGGGGAAAAATGTGTGATGACAAAAAATGTCCCCTATTCAAAAATTCTCACTCTCTGCAGACTAGTGTCTTTCCCAAATATGTTGTTTTCTTTTCACTTGCTTCATTTACCGCATATTGTCCTTAGAAAACCAGGGCTAAGAAAAAATGCCAGTTGATTTTTCAGTAAAACCTGTTGCTAATCAGGACCTTGTAGTGAAAAACAGGGAATGGAAGAGACAATGACCCCAGCTCCCCATCGGAGTGGATCTCACAGCCGGTTCTCGGCATCACTAACACACCAGACTACCTGCGTGTGGGTGGAGCTGGGGAACACCAGAGTCTCCCCTCTCTATGACGGAGTAACACCTGCTCTAGAAGACACTGCTTGCTGTCCAAAGCACCACGAAGTAAGATCCCTCTTCGACAACATGCAGTTTTTAAAGGATGTTTCTGAATGAGTTGATGTTAAATGCAATTTTAGAAATTTTAGAGTTGGCAAGTGTTCAGGTGTCATGGGGAGGGCTTTCCTCCTTTTTCTCTACAGTCTCACACCTTCACACGAGCCAGTTCCTGAATCTCTGCAGGCAGCTAGACTTTCAGGCCTCACCTCCACTTAATTTTGAATATATTCATGTGCTCACTTAAGATTGAGCCCCTCAGTTGTCCCAGATCCTTACACATTTCTCCTATCCCGTGCTCTGGTATTAACTTCAATTACAGAACTTCTATTGGACTTATTTATGCAATTTTTTATTTTCCAATGAGAAAACAAGTTCCAGGTGGGTAGGGACTTGTCCTATTCATTATTTTGTTTTCTCTTCCTAAGATGGTAAACAAGTATTCCTACTAGACATCTGACAATGTCATATGACTCAAGGCTATGGGCAAGGAAAGAATTATTCAATTTAAATAAAAAAGATACAAACAACCCTTGACTGGTGTGGCTCAGTGAGTTGGACATTGCCCTGTGAAAGGTTGTCAGTTCAATTCCCAGTCTGTGCACATGCCAGGGTTGCAGGTCAGGTCCCCAGTTGGGAGCATGCAAGGGGCAGCCAATCGATGTTTCTCTCCCTCTCTTTTTCTCTCCCTTCCCCTCTCTCTATAAATAAATAAATAAATAAAATTTTTTTGAAAAGGAAAGATACAAACAGTATGGTCTCAGATGTATAAAAGTTGATATATATGCACAATAATTATTTTTATAATCAGAAAAAAAAACTTTAAAGATAATGGAAAAGATTTTGCTAAAGTTTAAATGTAAACTTTCCACACTTATGCATATAAAGCAGGGCTCTTTTGTCCCCTGTTCTAGAGTGAATTTAAAAAATTGAAGTTTCTGAAAGAGAGAAAAGTAAATAGCTTGTTTCTATGGGGATAGTGTTCTTAGCATTATTTTGTCTTCCAGATACCTTACTGCCTCCAAAACATTGGAACTAGGAGGAATGGCAGGGTAATGTCAGGTTTGGAAACCATTGCCGTAGAGACAGATATTCCAGAATCTCCCACAGTGGGTTGTGTATGGCTCCTGGTCTACAGGACGTTGTTCATGTGACTTGGTGTGGGGGGAGATAGGGATGTGCTTGGGTAATTATACCAAATCTCACTGACTCTAAGACAACATGTATTGTAAGAGAGACCATTATTGATGCCAAGATTGGACCAAATGAGTACTCTAATAAAGCTAAGGTAGCAAAGGGCTGAATCCTTAGTGTGAGAGTAAAGGAGAAGCAAATCTTTGTGCAGAAAGGGCCTGCAGAAAATATGCCTGCATCAACACTGGGCCTAGCTAAAGGGAGAGACAAGAACACTTCTCCTAAAAATGTGAACAACAAATGGTATTCACTAGATTTGAAATCCAAATTCAAAAAATCCTGCAACAGAGAACGAGATCTTAGGTAGGCAATGCCTGCAGGAAATGGGCAGAAGCCACACAAATGAGCTCTGGAAAAAAGGAACTTCAGGAATAATGCCATCAAGATGGCAACATCAATCATTCCCAGCAACAGTTCCCCTCACTAGAAGACCAGTGGTGACTATTCACAGACAAGACACCATTGTGAAAGTCCCAGAGCTGGGGGGATGAGGCTGAAGCACCACCGCAAACCACAGAGTCAGAGAAGGACCATGTCCAAAGGAAAGAGGAGCAGCTACACTCTGACGGCATTGCCCCTCATCCGGGGTGCACAGCACTGCACCAGGAGGGTCCCTCGGGGCCTATGGTTTCTCCAGTGATAAGAAGAGAGCCCCAGGTGGACATCCACCTCTCCCAGCACTACAGGAGACTTCCTGGGAGGCCCATTCCAGTCTTGCCTCATAGGAATCACGGGGGAAATCTGCAGAGGTGCAATCAGCTTCAGATAGAGGTGGAGAAGCAGGCAGGGCTTACAGCAACCAGCACTCAGATATCACTCTTGGTAGATCTCATTCCTACTTGCAGCAATGCTGGAGCAAAGAAATCCCAGCCAGGGGTTCTGCCCATCTGAAAATCAGTCACACACTTCAGAAACTTAATCAGAGTCAGGTGGTATGTCTTACAACTGGGTTGAACAATCAGCTACTCATATCTTTAGAGAAATCACTGTGCTCCTCGCTGTTCTCTTTTTAAGTATGACCATTGGCGAGAGACTTAAAAATCTAATTGCTTAACATCTGACTGACCGATTTTATCAGATCCTAAAAGCAGAGCAGAAAATCACCTACATGTAGACGTTAAAAGTCATTGAACATAAGTTTCAACTTCACAGTTTTAATGAACACAACTTTGTCAGTAAACCTACCTATCCAAGTTTGGTGTCTGTACATACAAATTATTAACAACTTCTGTGGAAAAGAGGTCTAAGTGAGGGTTAAGATGTCCCTTCATAGTTTTGTCATTTTTAGAAAGCCTCAGACCTTTGCAACATGAAAACTGGATCTCTCAGCAACACTGCTTAGCAAATAGCCTTGCTTTGTCGTTACGTGGAGGAAAGTGACCTGCCTGGGAAGGCAAAGTCCACAGGCCCACGTCTTCTGTTGGACAAAGGTAGAATAATGAGGAGGTCAATATCCCCATCCCAATGCCTTTTCAAAGGAGAGTTAAAAATCAAGACTTGCTTTACTTCAACTGTGTAAAAATTACCAAAAATAATCAACAGAGTCTGCTTTAGTTCTGAGAACGTTGTCCTTCAGAGAGAAAATTAGGAATGGGTATAAGAGTGCCTCACTTTGAGAAATCTCAACTCCTCAGAAAAAGGGAAAAATGTATGAAACCTATTTTCATTACAAAAAGAATTTGTTACTCTCCCTTGGCACATTTAAGATAACATAAAATGCCAAGATTTAATTAATCTCAATTTTTCTGGAATAAAATGATCGAAACAAAATCAGCTTCATGAATGTCACTGAAACCAATGATTAAACCCAAGGGGAAGGAAGAACAATGGAAGAAATCTCTAATGAGAACTATGGCTACCATTTCATTCTCAAGGACAATGTTTTCATTTGTTGTTGTTTAAAATAATGGCGTGATTTTTTAATTCATAAATATATTTAAATACTATAGGTCTTACATTTCACAACTGACACCCAGAATCAAATCTTGATATCCAAAATATGGGGTTAAATAATATTTTTCAAAATGAAGATAGCTGGATATAAACATAGTATTCTAACTTACAAACTTGCTAACTTTTCTTTGTTACAATCAACATAATCTATATATCATTTATTTTAGCCAGTGAACTGCTGCCTGAACATCCTTGATGTCAGCGTACCAGTCACTTCCCCCAATATAAGATGTTCACATTCAGGGGGCTCAGTGAGTGACCGCCAACCCAACAGACATACCTCAACATTTCCGGTTATTGTTTCTCAATACTTCTGAATTAAAACTCTGTATCAAGCTTACCTGCTTTCCTAAAAAAACATTGTAATAAAAATGTAAAGAAAAGAGAACTCACTGGTGGCTATGCAGATAGAGAAAAATAAGTAAAATTCAAGTTAAATATATATTCTTCATAGGTTCAAAGCTCAAGTCAACTATCAATTACATAATTGCCATAGTGTCCCTATTTATTAGTAAAAGCATGAAGAAAAGTCATTTATAATCCAGGGGATCTTATAAAAGAAAGAAAAGTACATTTTTACCAACCTGGGCTGAGAAACCACAGAAGAAACCAAACCAGAAGTGCACAAGTGTGAATGCAAAATTCTTATAGAAGAAATAGCATAAGAACTTGCACATGCGGAAATAGGACCACCTTCCATGAACAAGGAGAAGCCTCTGGAGGTATCTAAACTGAGCAAATGAATAGTCGCTGGCTAAGACTGCCTGCAATCCCTCCTGGCCGCTGATTCCAATGCCAATGTGAGCACCTGCAAAGGAAAAGAGGAACACTTTTTATTCCCCAAAGAAAGACAAGATCTCTTGTGGAGCTTGTCATTCCTCCTTTATGGTACTATTTACTTACAGAAAACTTACAGCTATAGCACGAATAATTTTCACATATATTATCTCATCATAGCATGGGTATTTTTTCCTAGTTTTACAAAAGAGGACACTGGCTCAGAGAAGTTCAGTAAGTTGCACAAGGTTTTACAATTTCTAAGTGTTGAAGCTGGGACTAAACTCAAGTGTTGGGACTGTGAGATCAATGTTCATTTCTCTACACCACATCTTTTTCTAGCCTAAAAATATACAGATTATTTAATTACAGACAAAGAGATTTTTTCTTCTTCTTTTTTTAAAGATTTTATTTATTTATTTTAGAACAAGGGGAAGGAAGGGAGAAAAACAGGGAGAGAAACATCAATATGTGGTTGCCTCTTGCATGCCCCCACCAGGGACCTGACCTGGCCCGCAATGCAGGCATGTGCCCTGACTGGGAATCAAACCAGCGACCCTTTGATTTACAGGCCAGCACTCAATCCACTGAGCCACACCAACTAGGGCACAAAGAGGTTTTTTAATGAACACTAATAATGGTGAACTCGTTGGATTTAGAGTATTCATCTTAGAACCACTGGGCAAAATGAAGTTGTAATGGAATCTCCATTACTTATTGCCAACACTGAACCTGAGGACTCCGGGTATGCAGCATGCCCCATTGAGCAAATGTTCTCTTACTTTTGATCATGCTGACATCATTGGCTCCATCACCTATGGCCAAAGTGACAGCACACCTATGTTTCTTCACCAGCTCCACGACTTGGGCTTTCTGCAGTGGTGTGACCCGGCAGCACACCACAGTCTTACACATGCAGGCGAGTTCTAGGAGATCATTCTTGACATCACTTTCTAGGGCATGAGCCTATTATTAAAAAAAAAAAAAAAAAAAAAAAAAAAAACAGAATAAAACAAGAAATAAATCAGAGGCATCATTTGGGAAGTCGATTTCTTATTTCTCAACTGATTTCTAAACAGTTTAATTCACTTCAACAGGTCATTGTTGATTCCAGGTCACACAGGCAACAATGACCAACTATAGTTGTTACTATTAAGCTCCTTCTAGTCGCCAAGGAATTTTAGAATAAATATTACAGACACAATGCCCTTGCATGTCCTCCTTGACACATTATCATGCTGAACTAGAGAGAGATAAAGTTCAGTGCCAGAGAAGTTCCAGAGTCCCCCAAAATAAGGAAAAGCAAAAGACAGAACCTATTCACCACCTCACCAAGTTTTGAATGAACTACAAAATGGTGATTTGTTTGTTCTCATGATGGAATTTTTGTTTCCTTTGCATTGTTGTTTGCTATATTTAGTGTTTGTTGTGGTTGTTAATGCACAGGTCAATGAAAAGCAGATAATCTGGAGGTCAGCCCTTAAAGAACATAGTGATTAAAGTCAGAAGAGGCCTGAGAGAAAGGGTGGCATGCAAAAAGAGGTGCTGCCTCCGACAGGGTTTCCCAACCACTTCTACCCTTGCCCCTCTCCAAATATGTAACAGCCTTTACATGTGCCAAGAAATTACTGAAAAAGAGAGCATAATCCCTGTAATTAACTGTGCAATTTTTTTTCTAGAAAACATCTTGCTGTACATTAATTAATAAACTTTAAGTCACCGCATCTTTGAATGAATCTTCAACAAGATATTCATAGCCCCTCACAATTGCCCCCATATTCTTTTTGAGTTCTGTCTTCTACCACCACCTTTAAGTTTTCTCTTTACTCCCATCATGCCAAATTGTTTATTTCCATAATTTTACAGGTTCTTTCTTGCCTCTGTGCCTTTGCATTGCTGTTACCTCTACCTGAAAATATCACTTCCTCCAGGAAGTCTTCCCTGACTTTCCCACAAGGAAATAAAAGCGCCTGCCTCTTTGCTCTCAAAGTACTGTGTTCATTCCTCTTTATAGTATTTGCCATACCAGTGTGAGATTAGCTGTTCCACCAGATAGCAATCCTTAAAGCAAGGTCCGTGTTTTATTTGCATCCTATCCTCAGGCTCTAGTACTGTGGCCTAGACATGCTTAGTAAATGAAAATGGTATGAATAGAAAGATCAGTGAATGACTTAAAAACATACACTGAGGTAAATAATTCTCATGTCAAGGTCTATAATTCCAAGGGAAAATTGTGAGTTAGCATTCTCAAATATAATGCCCTTTCTGAAAGAGAAAGCAAGGAACTGATCCAGAATGGTCCCCTTTTCTTTCTTTTCTTTTTTGTTTCTATCGAGTAAAAACTTAGACTTCTCGGCTCTAAGGAAGAGGACCTAAGTACATTCTGTAAAGCAACAAGATTTAAGCAAATTGCAACTATAATTTTTTAAGGCTTTTGACCATATTATCAGAAACATGGTCAGTTCTTAAATGAAAAAATGACATTTCACGGTTTCACAAGCTTCCAGCATTGAAGCTGAAGGGGTTCTTGAGGATCTACCTTAGCTCTTCTAACATATTTAGAGACAGAGAGAGAATAGTGAATGCTATCACCTAAGTACTCTGAACCACCACACGTTGGCTTCTCCAAGCCTGAGGGAAAGTCAAAGGGCAGCTCATTAGGGACCTTTTCTATCTATATTGCAGTCCCTGGGCAATTCAGCTTGGAGGCCATCAGCTCCAAGTCCCAGCTGACGGGTTTATCATTTTCAGTTGCTATTAGTTTGTACAAGGGAGAAGTTCGTGTCATCTGGACAAACTTTCAACTGAGCTTGGCCTGCAGCTGAGCTCTGTAACTTTCCATGGTGTAGAGGGCAACACATCATTACGTCTGGAATCCAGCTGGATAATGCTCTGAGCACTAAGAGCTAACAGACAGTTGATCACGGGGGAAAGTACAATATACTCATATCCAACTTCTGTCCTCTAAGAAAATGTCTAAAAGAAGATACATTTCTTTTCCACAGTCCAAAAGAGAAAAATGATCATCAAAGTGGAAGAAAAATATGAGATTAGCTCTTTTTTTTTTTTTGCATATAAATGATCATTTCACTGGAGTGCAATCAGAGCTTTTGTTTTCTAAATGAGAAACTCAGAGGAGCGTTTTGATATTTGTTCAAGATTTGGAACCTGAACTACATTAAGAGTACAATACAAGTTTATTCTATTACGACAAGAACCAGATTTCCTAATCAAAGCAAATTGTTTGGCAGTGCTCTAAAATGCTGCTATTTAGAAAAACCACCAGGGGTATCTTAATGGCAATAATTTGGTGTGGTAATTATATGAAGGTCAGGTTGTATTCCACAAATCACAAACATTAGCAGGAGCAATAAGTGTAATACATTCATCCAGTTGCATTAGTTCAATTAAATAACAGTGAACTGTGACACTCCCTTAGAAAAGCACTTAAACAATACTGCTAAATGGTCTACAATCATTGAGACAAGATTGATATTCTATGAATTCAGCATTTCTTTGGCTCCTGCTTTCACTGTGGAAGTTCAAGCAATAATGTATGAAATATGTACTAGAAGTTTCCTTTCCCCTCACAAACAGGAAATGATGGTGTATGCCTTGTTTCCAGTAGTGCCATTTGTTTGGAAAACACAAAAGGAGATCTCATTATGACAGCACAAAAGAGACAATTATTGGGGTGAAGAAAAAGAAAGAACAAAAGTCTTAAGTGCACTCACCAAACTATGACCATTTATGATTAAGGCATAATCTCCTATTATGGTTTCTTCTACAACTGGTTCCAGCTCCAGCTGCTGCTTTTTTTCAAAAACTACATGGCCATTAGAAGAACTTCTGTTTTGTCCAAACATATTTTCCTTTGCTTTCCTTAAAGGCAAGAGGCGGGGGAAGCAAATCGTAACAAAGTACACAGAGCATATCTTTTAACTCTAACAAGAGACTGGCCTATTTCGTCACGATTTTGACAGACTGTGGCACAAGATTCAGTTTCGGTAAGCAAGCTTAACAATTCTTTGTGACAGAGATACAAGAGCAAATTTCCAAATTCCAGGAAGTAGGAGGGTAAACATAATACAAAAAGAATCAGGTTGAACATTTTAAATTATTTAAAAGCTAAATCACCATCTTGATCTGACCTTGAACTAAGTAAGGGCTCTTGATAAATTTGGTATATAAGATTGTCTGAATTTCAAGGGCTTAAGAATCACTGATCTGGCATGTGATATTGTTAAATAATGAAAAAGAAAGGCTAAGGAAAATTCATGTTATCTTCTAGGAATTCTGGGGCATCTTTGTAGTAAATAAATTAATTAATTTGTAGAATGATGTAATATGATCCATCTTATAACATCAGGCTTCTAAGGACAATAAATTTGACAACAAAACAAAAGCTAGCATTTAAAAATTGGCATAGGCATTATAATATAAGGGAATATTTTAAGTGAAAATTGTACTCATCAGCTCAAACAACAGAATAAGTTTTCTGAAAAAGAAACTATAGACACCAAAGTGTATTAGGTTATTCCAAATGGAAATGCCCTCCAATGTCCTAGCTCTGATCACAGTAGAATAATCCTGCCCACATCTCATTCACCTCTGCTGTCTAAGAGGAATGTATGGTGATTCAACATCCTTAAAAATAGCATTTTGCCTCTCTTTAAAATGCAAAGACGATGCTTTGAAACAGAGGAAAATTTCCTCTCCAAATACCCTTGAGTGATAGGCTTTGAAACAACACAGGGCAAGCTGCCATGACTACAGGACTCTCAGCTATAGCCAGGGAGCTGCCCAGCAGACACTCCCTGAAGATGAGCATCCAAGCCAGCCACCAACACTCCAGGCCACGGCTTGCATGTACAAAACAAGTGCCCAGGGAAAATGGGGAGTGAGAGACAGCCGGAAAGTGGATGTTTTGGCTTGGAGCAAAATGAAATGGTCCCCCAAATATTTATCCTACGTAGAAGATGCTTAATAAAATGGGTTTAGGCTGTAGCTCCTCTGAAAGAAGAGAGTATTCCCAGTACAAAAACAATCATTGTAGTCTTCAACTTTCTATTTGAAAATATAACACTAATTATTTACATACTAAGTTTTTAAAAAAAACACAAAAGAATCCTTATCTGCTAGCTCAACATCTCCTTCTGCTGTTCAGGGCCCAAATCACAGCCTGTGCTTAGGAACCCAAGCCACCCGAGGTGACACAGCCCTGGCTCCAAGGATGATATTAGGCATTTAGCGGAATCAGAGAAAAAGGTTTGCAAAGTCAGAGTGCTACATGTGAAATTCAAGGAGTTAGGGGAGGGGAAGGGAGGGAGAGCAGGCATGAAAATTATTGTTTTAAATAGGAGGACCAGACTTTTGCCTCAGATAACCATGTCAGGGAATCCTCCTCACAGTCAGGAAAATTTACAGTCCCATGTAATGAAGAAAGCAAAAGAGACAAATTCCTCAGAAATGAACATTTCTCTGACAGTGTTGCAGAGATCCTAAATGGGGTCCTAAGAAAACACCAAAGGGCAAAGATCTCCTGAGGTTTCCTTTTTCATGAAGTTCTCACTCACTGTATAAATGACTCAATCTCTGTTTTCCCCCTAGAGAATGAAAACATTCCAAAGAAGGATGAAGTTCATAAAAGTATTGGCTGAAATTTTATTTACTTAGGATTTTCCCCCCCTAAACTGTCTTCCTAACATCTCACATGAACCCATTCCAGGCAGACAAGGGACCGTGTTTTCTAACTCTGCTTAAATTCCCACTGCGCTCCCTCCGCACAGGCCAACCCTCCTCACCAGACTGGACTCCTGCATTTTCAGACCTTTGCCCACACTCTACAGCTGTCATTCCTTTTTCTTCCTGGAACTTAGCTCTTCAAGTACCAGCTGGTTTTCGCAAAAACCATTTATTAGAAGGGCAAAAACTATCATAACTCCATTCAATGAATATGAACCATACATTTTTGTAGGCACAATACACAACACTTAACCACAGAATACAAATAACACATGCTAAAACAAAAGAGTGCCTGTTTTTTCCAGGCATTGTAATGAAGGGCAGTCTATTACAAGACTGGCATGCAGAAACGCATTAATGGCTGAAGCAACCGCGGCATGCACAGCCCCATGCCACCACAAACACAGCACAGCCCAGTTAGGCCCAAGTTGGCTTGCACGCAATCTATGAAGAACAGATGGCAGGGAAAAGAGTCCTTTTGTCAGTCCTCTTAAGGCACTCTATATTCAAACGTTAAATGGCCTTCCTAGGAAATGGATTGAGATCGTGATATCATGCTTAAAAGAAGACAATCTTGACTTTGATGTAAGAGCATTGGGCTTGAAACCTGAAGACCTGGGTTCAGGCCTAAGGTCTGCCTCTGACAGCTAGCCCCTTGGTTAGTCGGTGACAGTCCAGGCTAGAACCCAAGGCTTCAAATTCCTAGTCTTGATCTGCTACACCAAATGAGTTTACCCATAGAATCTGTCGCAGGCTGTCTCTAGGTTGGGACAAAGACACAGTGACAGAGGAGCAGTTAAGGGACAGTACTACCCTGCCTACAGTAAAGGGAGAAAGTACATGAAACTTTTACTTCAAGCCCTACTTCCATCCCTTAAACCTCTGAACCAGGTTAGAGACTGGCTTCTTCATTAGAGACCGGAGGAAAACGGCGCCGGCCAGTCAGACTGGTTGACACCAGCTATGAAAACCTGGGCAGCTCCACAGGTGTGTACTAGAAGATCTCCGAGATTACTTAGAGCTCGAAAGTTTTACCATTCATGATAGAAACTTAACTTACTAAAATGTTTCGCATGGGTGACTAGCAGTTGGGAATTAGAGATAAGATGCATTTTGTTTGGCCTGCATAGTGTTAAAAAAAAAAATCTGTATCAGTTTGTGGACAAGATGATGTTTGCCTTACCAAAGTCTCCACTGCTCCCTAATGTGCTATCTATTGCCCAGATTACACAACTAACGTTATCTTCCTGCTCTTGGAGCCATTTGCACTTGTGAACCTTGCTCATTCAAACAAATAACTTTTCACCAAGTAGGTGTTCAAAAAAATACAGTGTGTATTCTGTTGATTAAGTAGGAAATATATCCTAGGTCTATCACCAGTATACTTCTCAGAGGCAGTGGAATCACTGCATGATTGAATTAGTTATAAGACAGGAGTTTTCTAACAATAAAGCCTGTGTTCAGTGAAACAAAAATGAAACATGGAATGAGTGAGGTTGCCAGAAAGCAAAATTACATTCTAAGTCTGTTTTCTTTTGGGTGGAAGACATATATGTATTGGTAAAATGTAATCAATGCATTAATCTTGTGAGAAACCATGTCAGAATTTAATTTGTAGATTTCTGGGCATGCCCTCAATGCTAAAGCAGCTATGGCAACAAAATTAACGCAGCACTCAAAGTGTCTAGAATGGTTTCATGACGCTAAATTTGAAATAAGCCTTATGCATGATAATCATGAAAATTACATATCCATGTTTATGAAATAATCTAAACACATTTGACAGGTTTCAATGTAAGCATTTAGGTCATTTCTTCCCAATAGCTATTATCATTTAGATTCTGTCCCTCTGATACACTTTTTTTTTTGTTTGGTTGGTTTTGTATGAACTCTCACTGAACTCAAAAGTATAAAACAAGAAAAGTTAATGGTGTAAATTTATGATTTCAATATTTTATCTCCAAATCTATGGGCTTTAATATACTGTACTTTGCCATGTATAATGAGCACCTATGTTTTTGTGTGCATTATACATGGGATTATTATATCCATGGTATGTAATGATCATACCCCTGTATAATGTGCATTCTTATTTTTCCCACAAAAACAGTGCACATTACACATGACAAAACAAGGTAAGTAACCAAGATTAGAATTATAGAGCACCTCTAGCAATAATTTTTCTTAGATGTCCTTCCCTCCCATCCTAATATTAAGCAAAGTAATATTATAAATGGATTGATTTCTCTTATGTAGAATTTTCTACCATGCACTGCCTCTCTGTCTTAGACTCTAAAAGTGAGGTGATAACCAACTCTAGGTTGAAATAAACATTATTTGCCAGTCCGTTAAGCAAGGTGGCCTCAAGGGTCCTAAAATAATTAGCCTAGGTGGAAATTATTTCTTTTTTCCCTCTGAACATGTTTTTCTTCTCATTAAAAAAATGGAGATAATTTTTTGGTTTTTTTCCTAGTTATAAGAGTATTGAATAAATACTATTATAACTTCAGATAATACAAAGAACCATAAAGAAGAAACCAACCATGATCCACACATAATCCTATCACTCAGGGAAACAACTTTATATATGTCCACCAGAGCTTGATGAGCACGCAGGTAGACAGATGTGGATATAGATATATAGTGTTGGTACATATACAAGGGTGAGCAAAAGCAGGCTCACAGTTGTTGTATGGAAAATAATACAATAAAAAATAATAATGCAATGATAAACTTCTACATACTCACAATTGTAAACCTACTTTTGTCCACCCCTGTACATCCATACATACACATACATACTTTTTATTTAAAAAAGGGATCATACACTGCATACTTTTTTATAATCTCATCTTTTATTTAAATATATTATGGATATCTTCCAATGTCGATAAACATATAATCGCCTTTAATGACTCATAGTATTCCACTGCATGTATATAGCATAGTAATGAACAAAATTCCTGTGGCTGGGTATTCGACTAATTTTTAATGTTTCATTGTCATAACTGATGCAGCAATGAATATTTCTATATATGTATGCCCCATATTAATTCTTAATGTTTTTAATTTTTAGGTCAGAAGGAAGCTAGAGATTTTGCATTTTAACAAGTGCCCTCGGTAACACTCATCACTCATTATCATGTAAGAGTTAACAGGGTTACTCGTCAATGCATAATTTTAAAGGCTAACAATGGAAATGATTGGAAATCATTTTTTAAAACTACTTGTGGAATGTTGGAAGCCTGAAGACATCAATTCGCCCCTGATGTCAAACTTGTCTTAGTTTGTCACCAAAATGAATAGAATTTTAGGAACAGGCAGAAAGGGCTCACAGGAAATGATAGAGTGTCTTTCTACTTTCTCAACTGTGTGATCTTCCTTTGCCTGTCTCTCCCTTCTTTCCTCTCTTCCCTTCCTCCTTCCTTAACTCTTACCTGAGCTCTTCTCTGACTTCCGCTGCCGAGTTCCCGGCTATAATGAACATGTCATTCATGTCGTCAGTCAGCATGTTGCAGGCATAGCCAATGTTGATGGCGGTTTCTGGTACAAAGCAAAGCAGCCTGCCGTTAGAGCATGACTGGATAACATGAGCACCCTGTGTGCTGCATTGCCTTGCCCCTTACAGGCTCCCCTACTGTCAGAGAGACCATATGGTGGATAAAATGCAAGAGACACAGAGGGAAAATCAAAACCCTGGCTCCCATGATCAAATTTACCAATTGCCAAATCCGTGGATCAGTAGCAACATCTACGAGTCCTCAGTTTTCTCACCTATTTTTTAGCAGAGGTTGCAAATACAGCCTTTGGAGAACTAAAATACTAAACTTAGCCATTTTTCAATTCTGATATGGTAGGAAAATTGAAAAACAACTCACAAAATGTTCAGTTGAACAGCAAAAATGCTCTGATGACATTTTTATAGTTCTCCCATATGCAATATTGTCATTTTCCCATTAAGTGAATGGACTGCAGCTACTAGCTGGCTGGAAAATCATGTAATATTGGGCATTCCTTCCACTATTTTTACAGATATAGAACCTAGGATAGTTAGGTAACCCTTCCATTTTCAATAAAGTCATTTGATTCTAATTCTATTGAGTTCTTAGACTTAACCTGATTCTATGGAGTCATTAGATTTGTCTGTCCTAAGTCAAGGAAGGCAACTGATAAAATCTCAGCATACCCTTTGTATAAACCACAGAAATTAAGGCCAAATCATAGTAAACTTGTGAATATTCATAACTAATTAAACAGCCATACATACTGATCAACATCAAACTCCAGGAAATCTGTTGTAACATACCACAGAGCTCAACTTTCTGTTGTTTATTTTTTTGTGCTCAGTGATTTGGGTGAACATATAACTGATTTATCATATCTGAAAATCCTCCAATGTTCTAAAAATACCTAACAGGTAGATAGATCTGAAAAACACGTGTTTGCCAGTTAACTGAATATTTCTGGGATACTGAGGGCCAAGCATAAAATCATTTTTGTTTTAATCATCACTACTAGCAATAGATTCAGAACATATCAATCCCCTTTTCTTTCTTAGGAAACACAGTATTATGAACATAACCACTCTTTCTCTGATGGACTTGGCATTTTGTCATGCCTGAAAGCGGGTCAGCTCTCATTATACCACTGCATGGGAAGACCTGGAATTCAGCCAAGTTGCACCAGTACAGCTGTGGTTGTTGTTAAAATACCAAAATACTTCCATACCAGCTGATAAACGGTTGCTTCTCTGAGCCTTCCCAAAGCCTGCCCACTGCCCTGATCCCTCCTCTAAGATCCCCAAACCTCCCTCCATAGCATCAAGAGACTAAAAGAGCTGCCTTAAGGTCTCTAATGCCCTGCTTCAGTACGATAGCAGCCTCTGTCCTCATTGGAGGCAGCGCTCATATAAACCAACAGTTACACATTTTTAATTCCATCCTGGTCTATAGGTTTAACTATTATGTTTAAGAAGTGAGTTAGCTGAAATTCAACAGACTACAGGGTATACTATAGAAGATATTTTCTTAATTTGTTTTTATTTCTAAATAGTAAATTCTTCCTTATTTACTTTTTATTCTATTTTTTCCATTACTATGTGTCACCCTTATACCCCCCTTGCAATCACCACACTGTTGTCCGTGTCTATGAGTCCTTTTTCCTTCCTGCTCAATCCTTCTACCCCTAACACCCCCACCACAAGCTGTCATCCAGCTCTGTACCTATGAGTCTGTCTCTATTTTGCTTGTTAATTCAGTTTGGTCATTAGAGTCCACATATGAATGGAATTATATGGTATTTGTCTTTCTCTGACTGGCTTATTTCACTTAGTGTAATGTTCCCCAGGTCTATCCATATTGTTGCAAAGGGTAAAATTTTCTTCTTTTTTACAGCCAAGTAACATCCTTTTTATATTTCAACTTTTTCCTGCATGGAGGACTGGGAAAGTATCTAACTAATTCAACTTTCTAATTAGTTAAAATTTTATCATATATTTATCGCCCTCTGTTCAAAACATCATTATCCATTTTCAAATTACCTTGTTTATCTCCTGTTAGGACCCAGATCTTAACATTGGCTAGCAATAAACTTGTAATCGTTTCAATAACACCCTCTTGTAACTTATCTTCTACAGCAGTGGCACCTAGAAGCTTCATTGAAAAATAGAGAATACCTTATGTTAATGCATGCAAACAACAGTTAAAACATCTGCAGCTTTCAATCGTGCAGTTTAGAAGTCAAAGAACATAAATTGAAGGTGGAAATTATAATGCATTGATATAGCAAGCATCCTGTTATGTGCAGAGGTGGGTTGGAACAGACCCAAGAGGAGCTTCTTAAATCAAGCCAACCGATAGGCACACCAACTAATGGCAGAGATCCTGGAAGTTAGCGTAAACAATCAGAAGTCATTTGGGCTTTTTAAAGACTTAAGAACTCTCCAGCTGCTTTCCCACTTATAACAGCATGAAAGGGTCCAAAGGAGAGCCCTCATCTCATCAGGTTCACAAAAATGTAGAGCCATTCTCCTAAATTAACACATCAGCAGATGACACAAACTAAAAAATGAAGTTCTTCTGTAATAGTTCACCCAAAGATGAACAATGCATGCTCCCTAGGACCTCACCGTAGCTAAGCATCCTGTCAACTGGGGCCTCAGGGAAGGGCAGTTTCTAGAATAGACCATACTGCCATACTCCGGGCAGCACAGATACCATCTGAATCTCATGGGTCTAAGATGCTTTAGAGCTGTAGCCACACTTATCACGGCAAGTTTCCCTGCTCTAAACAGGTGGGTCATAAGGCAGGGAGTGAAAAAAATAACATCAAAGACATATTAGAGGTTGACAAAGAATAGAGGGTCTCCAATCTTCTACTCTTGGGTGACTTCCAATTACATAAGCTACATTTAATAGAAATAACCCTCCAGGCTCTCCAGAGCCACGCATGGCAAACCCAAAGCCAGCACAGAAAGCATGATTCAGTGTTTGAAAGAGTAACATCTGCTGTGTGCAAGATGGTTTAGCCAACGGATTATTCTCATGCTAGCTCTCTAAACATATACTATCCTCTTTATAAACACGAACCATCATGTTTCTAAACTCGTACCATCAAATCCCTTTCGATTTCTTCATACAGCCCAGCTATCCGTTCATCCCTCTCATCTGTGGCAGCATTTGCATCTTCAAGCATCTTCTGCCACTCTTCAAAGTACTTGTCATCCAGATCTCTGTATGCGATGGCCAAGGTTCGAAGGCCTTCCCCTGCAAATTCCTGCCAGAACAGACATTGACTTAGGAGCCATCCCAAAACAATCATCATAGCAAGAAGAACAACAATAATGGGCAGGGAGTTTTGTACTCAAATTCACTTTATCCCAAGAGCACAACTTGGTTATCCTGACCTTCAAGTTTTTAGACCCCTTGGAAATGGGGGATAATGTTTGCATTTTGAATATTATTTGTATTGGGTTAAAAACATTCAGGGGAACTAGCCCTTCCCCTAAAAGACAATTAAAATGTCTGTTGAAATGTCCCAGTTGAGAGGTGATTGACGGTGCCCGTGAATTGAAATATCCATTTGAAGCAACATATGTATTGGTTTCCAACCTGTCCCCCGCCTGAAGGAAGTCCTCCTGGCAATAAGAGGAACCCAGCCTGTTTCAAGGCCCATGGCACTTGGCTTCCAGCGGAAAGAAAGGGACCCTCAGAGGAGCCACACTCCCGAATCAAAGGCGGAGGCTGTCTGGAGTCTTGTGACCTTCCGCCTAATACTACAGCTATGTCTAAAATGAACTCAGTCCTATTTTTGTTTATCCTTGAAACTTTCCACAATAAAAAGATAAGAGTCAATAAGAGATGACTAAATAGATGTTAGGTAATAGAAGTTTAGCCTGTTAATTAAGATTATGTTATAATAGGCTCTAGGGAAAAAGGGGAGAGAATGGCAGAAAGTCAATATAAATGTTTGTTTTGGGGAAGTAGGACCAGAAGTGGAGGCTGACTTTTTCATTCTAGATCTCCTGTAATTTTTTTTTTTAAAGCTAGCCCTGGCCAGGTGGCTCAGTTGGTTGGAATGTCATCCCATACACCAAAAGGTTGTGGGTTCAATTCCCAGTCAGGGCACATACCTAGGTTGTGGGTTTGATCCCTGGTTGGGGCACATACAGGAGGCAATTGATCAGTGTTTCCCTCTCACATCACTGTTTCTCTCTCTCTCTCTCTCCCTCCCTCTCTCTCTCTCTCTAAAATCAGTAAACATCCCTGGTGAAGATTTTTTTAAAATTCTATATGAAAGTTTCACTTTAATAATAAAAAAAATGGTTTGAAACTTTAAAGACACCATCAGGTCAGGTTAGTTTTAAAAAAATATTTTTTTATAAATGGTTTTCTATAAAGTTAGTATTTAATAACAGGTCAAATTAGTGGGAGAATTATGCTTTTCCTTCTTTTCTCAGTAAACTGACAATCTTAAATGATACTTCTGGTGCTTTCTCCTTCTAACAGTAAAAAAAATAAATAAAAGTAGGAGACTGGTAGTGGCTAAGTGTCTCACATAGCCGTGATAGCTAGAAACATATGCAGATTGCTTTGGGGAAATGCTAAAAACCTCCTACTTTGCCTAGGCCTCCCGTGGCCATTTCATGGGCCTGCACACTGTAAGCATTTTTAGAGCCATTTCTATGCCTTTGGGTATTGCCATGGAGCATATCGTCTCTGTGTATTTTGGCTTACAGAACACACACAGGTTTCTGAGCACGCACAAGTTAAACCGTGACACATCCTAATTAGGTTAATGGAAAGCAAAGTCAGTGCGCAGACTGCAATGATGTGGTTTAGCCCAGAAAGACCATGAGAAAAATTCTCCAAATTTATCTTGTAGGCAGTTGGTAGCACTTTGGATACTGCAATCACATTTATAAGCCCTGCCTTCCAGGACCACCCCTGGCTTGCCTGCTGATCTGAGAATGGAGTCACTGTGGTGTAATGATCTTTTGTCCCCTTAATTTGCGTAAATGCTTCTTTGCCTTTAACTTGCAACATCGCTGGGCATTACAATGCTTTCTTCTCTGTTCTGCACAATAGTGAATCAACTCTAAGAAGACATTACAAAGGGGAACAGATGATTTAAGTTATTTAATTAGTACATGAAAGACAAGTTGGATCCTAAATGAGCATTTGAGCAAGGTTGTTTCCTATCATTAAATAATTTTAAATCAATAATTAAATATAAATGCAAAACCTCAGAATTTGAAAGCCAAAATGAACAAAGCGAATGAAGCAAAGAGCAAGTTAAATTGATATTACCTGTAAAAATTTCTTTTGCGTAGAAATGTAAAAAGACCAAATTAGGCTTCCTATATTTTTGTGTGAAAGGAGAACGTACGAAAACTCAGGGCCTTGGTGTCTGAGCAATGGCAAAAGTCAGATACTTATGATTCCAATGTTGTTCTCACAAAAAAATTAAAAAGACCATGTCGGCCTTCTGGAAGAGATTAAAACAGAATCAAGAATGCTCTCTTGGAAAGAGAAAAACAATAGCTATGTTTGTACCCAATATTACTAAACCATCATTCTTTAAACTTAAAGTCAGGCAGAGTTTTTAAAATTTGTTTGTTTGTTTGTTTTTTAAAGAGTCAGGGAATGTTTTGTATTAAACATAGGGCTTGACAAAGAACACGAACTCTCGATAATTTTTTTAAAGGAGAGAAACCAATGAGGAAATGAGAGTTTGGGCTAGTTGCCCTTAAAGTTCATATTGGGTTAAACAGAACCTCAAGTAAGTACTAGAGAGACAATTAAATCTCAGGTTGAGACCAGGTAATGCTCATATTAATTCATACTCTTTTTCAAAAAAAAAAAAAAGAAAAAGAAAAAGGTAGCCAAAGATCACCCCTGCTCCCTTCAGAAAGCTTTTGGAAAGAAAGTATGCATAGCTGCAGAATGTATGCAGTTGGTAACTTCACCTAGGAAACATAAGTGGCTCACTGTGATTTATGTCCTGAATAAAAGGACCACTGGAAGAGAAAATTGGCTAGAGACTATTTTCCCCTCACCCTTTAAACACAACCCTAAGAATTTCACTGGGGGTGATAAGAGATTCTGTGGGTGCCGGACACATTGGAACACAGGTGAAAGCGGCTGCCCAGCTCTTCCTTGAACCAGTACAGTCTCCCAACGGGCGCAGCCCCAAACTCCAGGGGAGTTAGAGCAGCTTTCCCTAGGTGTCCTGAGCCTTCTCCTGGCTGGAGTTCAGGAACCCACATTCAGAAGCTATGTCTCGGCCACTGCATGTTAATCCACCTGTGGTGAGACCAATCAGATTCTCAGCAGGACAGGGGGTAGGTCCAAGTGCCAGTTTCCAGATATTCACTGGCACAGTTCCCTGTGGAACCACTCTCCACATGTTTTCTATTTCAGAAGTCAGATCGTTTAGCTGATATTTTTTAAATGAGACCTAACCATAGAAAGTGGCCAAAGGGCCATTGTGCTAACCTTAGACAGAGGCACTTACACTGATGTGGTCTGACGTCAAAGTCAGAAGGTCTTCATTGGATGGATGAAGTTTTTCAAACAGAATAGTGTCTGCTCCTTTGGAATAAAGCTTTATCTGTCCTTCCGGGTTTCGAACTGAAAATAAAAAAGTTTGGAAAGTAGATTTTAATCAACAAAATCTGTCAAAACTGGGCTCTCCCAAGGCTCTAGCCAGGCAATTTGGAAATGGGCATAATGTTTTAACCAGTAGTAAAATATTCAGTGTCTTTGGTTAGAAGGTCACTACCTAAGTCACTTGGCTTTATTCCTGTTTTATTAACTTAGAAATATTTCATCTACTGGAATCCTTTGATTTCCCAAACTCAGAAACAGTGTTTTTATTCTGGTGTGTATGACTTTCCTATTATCCTTGCTTACTACTTCTGAAGGGTTGATACATTTAAATTAAGCCTGTATTGAGTAGAATTGTGAGCTTTATTTGCCTGTCTCCTGGTGTGAAATTCAAAACCTACTGCAGGAAAAACAATCAGTGATACGCCAAATGATCTCCATATGCATCGGTTTATGCATTGGTTCTCGGTCCTTGCTAACAAATTTCTTTACCCCCTTTATTTCTCAGAGAAACCCTTTCTTTCTTGGTGGTTCATTCTTGAGTCAAAACCCTGGTTGTAAGCATGCCTCACAGAGGGCCTTCAAAATTAAAGTTTCTATCTTCTTCTCACTGGAAGTCTTCATTAGTAGGGCTGTGTTTTCAACCTGCCCCCCAGGTTCCTCTCATCTCCAATCTCCAAGCCTTCCCCTGGATGTCCTACAGGTTACTGTCAGACAGGTCTTTTTTAAACCACAGAATACTTGGCCTACCTTTGGAAGCCTGGTGTTATAGATTGGCACATGTTAGGCACTTAATTATTTGCTGAATGAATAAATGAATGAATGAGTGAATGAAATGACATGACCATGTATTTCTTTCCAGGAATGGCCTACAATTTAAGACAACTGGTTGGGTCACAACTTCATGGTATGAATACTCTGACTCTCAGAAGCTCCATCGAGTCATAGATTATATATGTTTTCCACCCAATTATACTTTTTTGCTAAAGATAGAATGCCTCAAAACAGATGAACATAAATATGGACTACTATTAATCTATTACAAACTTTAGAGCTTGCTTTAAAGGAATATAAATATCATAGGACAATAGATTACTTTTCCCTCTAACAACCCTCGTCAACACTTCATCTAATGCACCCTGGAAACTTTTTTGTGCTGTGACTTGTCTAGGCTCATCATCTCTTCTAAGATCCTCGGTCAGTTTCCTGGTTGCCGTAACTCATGCAGTTTTCTTGCATCTAGCTCTAATTGCCCATGTTGAGGTGAAAGAGAGAAATAAATATGTAATTTGTCTAACTGTTCAAGTGGGAGGGGGGCATTTATTCCTAGGAAAGACTTCTTACTCTTATAACAATTCAACTTAATAGTTTCCTCATATTTTCTCCCTCACATAACCAGAACTATGAAAGCAAAGTAGGTATAGGTTACATTTGCCAGTGTGACTTCTCTATGACCTTTTTTGATAGTCTGGACTAGGACATCCATTCTCAAACTTTTGGGTCTCACAAACCCTGTAGACTCTTAAAACTTTATGAGAATGCCAAAGAACTTTTCCTATGTGTGTTCTCTCAATACTTACCATATTAGAAATTAAAACTGAGAAATTATATTAATGGTCTTATGACACACATTATATAATATTACTATATAGTACATATATACTATATATTACTATTATGATTATTATATACTATAATGTTATATTACTATAATGATAATTATTAGAATAATAAATCTATTATAATTATATTAATATAAATAACATTTCTATGAAATATAACAATGTTTTTCCAGACAATAAAACTTAGTTTGGAGAATGGTACTGTTTTACATGATTACAGGTCCCTTTAATGCCTGGCTTAATAGAAGACAGTTGGATTTCATTTCTGTTTCTGCATTCACTTTGTTGTTATATTACACAGCATGTGGCTCTTGTAAAACTCCATAGAATACTCATGATAAAAAAAGAATGAATAAGACATATAACATTAGTACTATAAAATTTGGGGGGCCCTGGCCAGTATGGCCCAGTTGGTAGGAACATTATCTGGTAACCAAAGGGTTGTAGGTCTGATCCCTGGTCTGGGAACATACAGGGGAGGTAACCAATCAATGTTGGTGTCCCACATCGATGTTTTTCTCCCTTCCTTCCTCTGTATCTTCCTCTTTCCCTAAAAGCAGTGAAAAAATGTCTTCAGGTGAGGACATACATGTATGTATATAAAATGTGAGGTCTGTCCAGAAAGTATGCATCCATGTAATATGAAAAATGGAGACACTATTGAAGAAGATACAAGATACAAGAAACACTGTACATAGAACAATGATGCCTCAGTCCCCTTCAAAGTAGGCATCTTGGGACCTCACAGAGTTCTCCCAATAGTCATTAGCTGCCCTATCGTACTTTCCTGAATTGCACCGATGGTCTGAAATCTCTTTCCTTTCAAAGGTGATTTTAGTTTGGGGAAAAGCCAGAAGTTGGAGGGCACCAAATCCAGAATGTACGAGGACTGAGTCACCTGGGTAATTTAATGCTCCACAAAGAAAACTGCATGAGATGTGATATACGAGTGGGCACGTTGTCACAATGAAGCTGCCAGTTACCAGTTACCCATAGCTGTGGCCTTCTGAATCATCTGAATAGTTTCCACAGAGGAACATTCAAGCTTAATGCAAAATTTGATGCAGATTCAGTGCTCTACTCGCTCAGTCATTTTCAATGTGATGGCCACACAGTACACATGCTCACTCAACAGCAGCTACTGCCCCCACTGACTAGTACAGTTAAGTCATCATTGTTCACGCATGCACATTCCAGCCCACTCTCCTTGGCTGCCAGGTTACATCAATGTTGTGTAAACCATTCTCATTATATTATCAATGGTGGGACTTGTGCATCCTCTGAAAAATACTCAATGTTTCCTACAGTTCCCCAGAGAGCACACACTGAGAGCCACTTGTTTACAGAAATCATAAACCCGTTATGATTTGTGCAAATCCCTTACCATCTCTTAGTCTCAGTTTCTACATGTAAAAAGATGTTTTTAAAACTCTAACTTTTAAGGTCCTTTTCAGCTCTACAATTTTCTTATTCAATAAAAACTTCCCATCTCTGATGCCTTCTCTTAACACAGCATTAGTCCCTTTAATGGGCACATTATCTTTCTTCAATAACTAGCTACTTCTCCTATGTCCCCTATCTCAATAACCAGATTCACCATTCACTCGGTCTCCAAATCAGATACCTGGCCATCATTCAAAGCTCCTCCCTGTTCAAATCCATACATCCATTTGAAGTCATGAATTTCTCTCTGTCACCTTCTTTCTTGCCTAGATTGTCACATTAACCTAAGTGATTTTACTCTTTCCAGTCCTGCTTCCCTTATACTCTTCTGTCATCCAGACAGAATCATCTTCCCACTATTTCTTGGAATCTTGCAATAACCTTAGATCAGGTGCAGATTTCTTAACATGGCATAAACGGAAATCTTCAAGATCTGGCCCTTTCCAGCCTATTTCCTACCCTGCGTCACCATCTTCTCCTCAACACTACCACACAGAACATCTTTTCCTTAGCTTCAAGTCCCTGGAACATGGTAAGCACTTAATAAATATTTGTTCAATTGAGTTGAATTATAATGATGCAGAATTCATTGAAAGCAGCATCTATGCCTTTGTGACATAAGGGAAAGACAATGGTCAGAAATAGTTACAGGTTTATGCTATCAGAGTAAATGCAATAGCAACACCGTGAAGGGTGATTAATAATTCTGTTTTGCCATATCTCAGTGGGGTGGCTGTTCATACATTCATACAGAGGAATGCCTGACATATGGCAGTGTGATTTGTACTTGGTAACCATTAAACAGTTAAAGGTTGAGCAACCCTTATATAAGGACCTTGTAAGGGCTTTTCAAGAGCTGTTATAATTCACTCTTCTTTAATGATTACCTGTAACTTACCTATATTTACTATCTTTGAATTTTATCTCTGTATTTTTATTTACATAATTGGTAGAATTTGTACTTCTAAAACTATATATGAGATGTATATGTTTATCAATATAGTAAATTCTAAGCCCTCTTACATAATTCTCTATAGAAATCTATTTTTATTTACATATCTCTAAGTTAAATCAGGGTTATTGCTCCAAAATGATAGTACTAGTGGTATACATGTATGATTCAATAAATAATAGGCAAAAGGGAAAGAGAAGAAAAAGGAGGAGAAGGAGAAAGAGAAGAAGCAGGACAGCAGCAAATGTCTAAGCCTTCACATCAGGGTGTTGTCCCCACAGACAAGGCATGTGACGATCATGAGACTAGCATTGTTTTTTGCCTTGTTATCAAACAGAGACTTCTCTACCCTCGCTGAGTCCCTCTTTCAGATTCCATCAGATTAAAAACCAAGTAGAACCAAATAGAGCTCGCAAGTCTGCATGTGTTTTGTGGTGGAACATTACCTTTCCTCATATGGGATCTATTAGGGCAAACATCTGATGTTTGTGGTTAGGCTGTGATTTCTCCACAGCCTGTAATGGTGACTGATGCTGGGGGAAAGCCAGAAGTTTCCCTGTGTAGCAATCTTAGGTTTTTGTCAACACCCTCAAAGGCAGTTCTGGGCCAACCCAACACCAATAACAACCCCGAAGCTGTAAATGGAAGATAATTCCCACTGCTGCAACATTAGGTGGACACTTAGAGCAGCATGTCTGTTCGTCAACAGCATCAGTGATGACTGCCTGTTGTCAAAAATATGAAAATAAATATCCACAGATGATGTTTGATTTTCACCTGCTGAGAGCAACCTCCCAGGGCTAGTTTCCAGTAGTGAAAGACCCAAACCCCTACAATTACATATACACACGTTTTCAGCAGTAGAAATTGATTTACTACGAGGATCAGAATGTTCATAAGTCACAAAGTTTAGGGTAACATTATATTTGAAAATCGTTTACAGAAAAGTGAGTGTGTGCCAAGCTCTGTGTTTGGTCCTGGGAAGCTTAAGAAGACTAAAGCATAGCGTCCGCCTTCAAGTAGTAGCACTCTGCCAACTGGGAAAGTCACGGGACTGGTATCCCACTCATGTCAGGGACAACGGGCTCAGGAGAACAAAGGAGAAAACAGTTATTTGGAGAGTACGAAAAGAATTGAGAGAATAGGTGACGTTTGAATTAGACATTACCAGGTGCGCAGAAGTTTTTTAAGAAAGAAGTGGAGAAAAGGAGAGTCCTAGGCAGAGTAAATAGCACACGCGGAGGGCGCGGAAGTACGTGACGCACGCCAGGAATGCTGAGGTCTGACGAGTTGGAGCACAGCATTTGGCGAGGTGGGGCCGTCACCGAGGTTCTGTAAGACAATGATGGCAAAGTCAGCCTGGAGTTTTAGTAAGAATGCCCTGGTGTCGGCAGGGAGGGTTATGTCAAGGGGGAAGGGTTTTGAAGATATTGCAACAATACAAGCAAGCAGTGATGAAAGCATTAACTAAAGCCACGGTACTGAAGACTAAGAGAAAAGGAAAGAAGGCCTTTACAATCAAAAGGGGCTTGGGGGTTATTTTTAGAAAGCTTACTGTAACACCTTGAGAAGGAACAGCTTAGAAACAAGGTGACTACTGAGGATTCTATAGGGCAAGAGATGCTGAAGCCCGAGTGAAGAGAGTGGCAGAGAAGGGGAGAGGTTTGAGAAACGCTCCAAACAGCTCTGGGAATTAATGAGTGGTATTTGATGGCCTATTTGTCCAGGGAAGTCATCCCCAAACTGTGGCCCCCTGACCAGCAGCATCAGCATTGGATAATGTGGGAGTTTATTAGACGTAAATTGTTTAGGCCCCAGCCAGACCTATTGAATCAGAAAACTGAGACTGAGGACTGGCAATCTGTGTTTTAAAAAGCCCTTCTGGTGGTTCTGATGGGAGCTAAAGCTTGAGAACCACTAGCCTAGGGGCATAAAGGAGTTGAGGTGTCAAAAGTAAGTGAGCTACAATAGGGGTTAAGAAGTCAGACTTTGGAAAAAGATAGATCTGAGTTCAAATATTTGCTCTGCATCTTACCAACTGTGTGACAAGTCATGTGACAGATGTGTGAAAATCTTTGGTAAGTTACTTAAAATCTTTGAGCTTTAATTTCCTCATCTTCTAAACGGAGTAACATACTATTGCAAGAATGTAGTAGAATAGTTCATTGTAAAGTATTCAGTTTACTGATAGGCATACAGTAAAAAGGGACTGTTAACAATTTTAATAAGGGCTACAGAAAGAGCAATACCTCTGAGTATTGCTCTATAATACTAATAGTTCTATATTAGACTCATTAAATTTGAGGTAACCATAGTACAACCTAGTGGCAGAATCCAGGAGAAGGTTGAAAATATTTGTGGACCTCAGAGAGAAGTTAAAGCTGAAGAACTATATAGGAAAGACTCAGAATATAGGCAATAGCTACAACCATGTGAATGGTCAAGGTTATCTAAGAGGAGATCAGAAAGTAAGAAGAGAAAAAGACACCAACACTGAAGAGTAGGATAGAGAGTAGTAAGCAAAGGAGCTAGAAAAAGAAAAGACAGGACAAGAGGAGAGCCAAGAGCCAGTGATGTTGCAGAAGCTGAAAGAGGAGTGTTATGAGAAGGTTAACAGTCTTGATATTACAAAGTTTAAAAAGGTAGATAGGTAGGTAGGTAAGTAGGGAGATGGATAGATAGATGGATGGATGGATGGATGGATAATAGGTAGATAGATAGACAAAGAAGGCAAATGCTGGGGAAGTTACTGGAAATTTCTGAGAAAGCATTCTTCTTGAGTAGTGGCAGCAGAAGCCTCACCCTAATAGGCTGAAAAGAGAAATAAAGGTGAGGAGCAAAAACTGACCTTAAAAAATTAGATTGTGATGGAAAGAAGAAAATGGAGTGGCAAAATCTGTGGAGGTTGGAACATGAGAAATATCTTTAAGGAAACAGGATAATAATAGAGTTGTGGGCTGAAAGAAGAAGTTAGTGTTAAAAAAAGACATCAAAGACACCAGGAAAGAAGGGGACCGGGTAGAACCTTCAGCTTGGAGAAGAAACAAGAGCAGAAAAAAAGAACGAGTAAAGTTACAGCTTGGGGATGAAGGAGGAGAGTGGGGAAAAGTCAAGGTAATGGTGTACACTTCTGAACACCTCTGTTTTGTTTAGAGAAACAGAAGATGAATTTAGTTTCCAAGAGTGAAGGAGACCATGGCAGAGTGGAGGACTGGAGGAGAGGACAGAAGCTCAGACCATCTGTTATAAGGACGGGAATCAGGAGCAACGTAGGAAGAAAAGGACACTGACTGACGCAGCGCTAAGGTCAGAGCAAGAGTTACGAACGCATTATTCGCCGTGGTGCTGGCACGGCCTCAGGCGAGCATCTCCGGCAATGCAGGTAAACAGAGTAAATGAATACTAATGAGGAGGCTGCTGCTGATGATGATGTTCACAAAACAACAATGTTGACAACCGCTAACATGTGCCAAGGAAGTCAGGAGCTCACCCGGCACCAGTGTTGTGTAGTGATGAAATGAATGGGCCTGGCAGTCAGGCCTCCTAGATTTGAATTCCAGCTATTCCAGTTCAAGCTTTGTGACCCTGGGCAAGTTACTCAATTTCTCTGTGTTTCAGTTTCATTATCTTCAAAATGGTCATAAAAATACAGTACAGTTTTTGTGACAATTAAGTCAGTTTGTGTAGAGCAGAGGTGTCAAACTTATTTTCACTGGGGGCCACATCGGTCTCATGGTTGCCTTCAAAAGGCTGAATGTAGAGCTCCTTGCCCCTAGTTAAGGAGTAGTTACAGTTATACAGTCCTAAAGTTATATTCGGCCCTTGGAAGGCAACTGTGAGGCTGATGTGGCCCCCAGTGAACATGAGTTTGACACCCCTGGGTTGTAGAGCATTTAGAGCAGTGCCAGACACACAAGTATTTGTTAAATGTTAGTTGTTACCACAGTGTTGAGGCTGAGGCTAAGCTGAGGATGACAGAGTTCATAAAGTTACAAAAATATCACAATTCTCAGGCTATAACCAAGAGTGAAATCATCCTTGAGAAGTCTCGATATAACAATAGTATCATACTACCAAAGATTAAAAATAATCTCAACTATCAACCATACCTATGACAGACATCCTTTTTCTGATATTGTTGAAATCCAAAAAGGCAAGCAGTTGATAAGTAACTAGGGTTCCCAATTCTTCTATTGTTATTGTCTCTGGGGTCCGAGACTTAAAAATGAACCCCAAATTTCTGGCAGCAGTCACTAGAGCCCCTTCGTCAGGTGATTGAACTTGATAAGTCAGCTGTCCTAAAAGGAAAAGAAGTAAGTGGATTAACCATCAACCAAGAAATTGGGTTTTAAAAAAGGAAAAGAAATAAATGTATTAATACTGAAAATAATAGCTAACATTCGTAGAATGCCAATGCCAACTCCAACTTATTCTTCAACACTGAATTCCAATGCCAGCTCTAGAAATCAGACCTTTTCCACTCACCAACCAGCTAGACCAGGTGCTTATTCCATGGGATATCCACACCAACAATTTAGCCCTTGTCATCTTATTAAAAATACTTGCCCTGGCTGGTGTGGCCCAGTGAATTGAGTGTCAGTCTGTGAACGGAAAGGTTGCCGGTTCAACTCCCAGTCAGGGCACATGCCGGGGCTGCAGGCCAGGTCCCCAGTTGGGGATGCGCAAGAGGCAGCAGCCGATCAATGTATCTCTTGCACATCGATGTTTCTCTCCCTCTCTTTCTCCCTCCCTTCCCCTCTCTCTAAAAATAAATAAATAAAATCTTTAAAAAAAAGAAAAACTTGTTACTGAATATGCCTTTCCACTCTGCTGGAAGTTTCTTAGGTCAGAAACCACACCTGTGTATATGTGCTGCTGAAGCGAGCACAGAAACCACACCTTTGTATTTTCAGTAACAACAGATGTGCCACAAAAGTTTTATAAGCTAAAACTCTTAATATATATTAACTCACAGAATTCTCATGGCAAGCCTTTGAGCTAGGGATTATTAAAATTATTATTTCCATTTATACTGTTGAAACTTATGACTAAAGAGACTGTGATTTTTGTACAGTTACATGGTCAAAAAGTAATGGAGCAGGTATTCCAAACTCCACTTCAGTCTGCCACTAAAGACCTTTCCGTGAGAAGGTACCTAAGAAATCCCCTGGAATTGAAAGAATCAAACTTGATTTAATCTTTGACACTTGATATTGTGTATATGTTGGGGTGAGGGTAAGAGGGCAGAGGAAAGAAAAGAATGATGAAAAAACATAAACTTTAAAAAACAGTATGTATAAAGTAAGCCCTTCTATGTAAAATTAGCATATTATCTTTGTATGTAAAAATAAACTTTAAAAAGTAGACAGAGCTAGATCCATATTTACTGGTTTATAGTGATGGTCATGATAAATTATTAAGAAAACAGGTTGCATATTAATGTATATACTGTGATTCTTTTTCATTAAAAAAAATACACCACCTACATACCTGCAACTAGAAAGGGTAAAATGATTCACACCAAATGTTACCATTGGTTACCCCTATATTGAAATTATCAGAAATAACACATACAAATATTTAATAGATTTCCAAAAATAAAAGAGAGGCATGAAATTAAGTAGATTTGAAAAAGAATTAAAGATCCTGTAAAAATTAAAAATAAAAAATAAAAAACTGCAGATTAGATACAACTAGAAAAATAATTAGCATACTGAAAAAATAAAGTTCTAGAATATATCCCAGAGAGATAAAGAAATGGAAAAATGAGAGACTTGTTAAAAGAGAGTGTAGAGTGACGATATCTAACACTGAAGATCTGGGAGGAAAAACTAGTCAGAGGCAATATTTGAAGAAATATGGCTGAAGAAACTCCAGAAGTGATAAAAGATGACATTCTAGAGTAAAGGAAATCCATGCATCCCACAGTTGGAAATGTAGCTCTAATATTTCACATGAGAAAAACTTCCGTGGAACATGGGTCGGCAAGCAGGCCCCACATGTGTGACAGCAGGATTTCCTGTGGGTAAATCAGGATGGCATATTTCCTAGAGTTAAGTCTTGCTCTTGCTAATCTTGCTAAAAATCTCTCTCTCCCCGGATCAAAAGAACAAATGCTAATGCTTAACTAGCTTCCTTAGACCAATGGTAATCCTTTCAAAGTTCAGCCATACCTCTTGTCTTTGCATAACCCTTTTGATGTACCTTCCAGGCTACCACCTAAAGCGAATCTACAAAATCAACAATCTATGCATGGTTAATGAATGCCATTCTGAGGTAATGTTCCGGAGAACAGCAATAAAAAGCTGGTTGACATGCAGCTCGAGGACTCTCCAAAATGATAATGGAGGGGATGCGTGGTCCTGGAATTTCTAGTCCAGTGTATTATGTGTAAAATTATTTACACGCTGCCATGGCATACGATCCTGCTGGCCAGAATTCGCAACATATAGATTCAAGAATCTCAATGCATCCCAACCAATACATATGTTTTTAGATTTCATACATATACTAAGAAAATGATAAAAAAGAAGAATAAAAGTAGCCAGGAAGAAGAGACCAATTACCTTCATGCCAAAATTAGACTTATAGCTAACTATACAGTAATAGAAATAGCAGCCAGAATACAGTAGAATATCTTTAATGTACTGAGAGAAAACTGTCACCTTAAATTTCAGTACAACAAAACATCATTCAAGAAGGATGTAATAAATTTGTTTTCAAACAAAGCTCTTGAGAATTTGCTACTAGTAAGCTATTCCTAAAGGAAATTCTAAAGAATACACTTTAGGTCAACAGAAGACCAGAGATGGGAAAAGCATTGAAGAACACAGAAATTAGTGAGTACATGAATAAATCTAAGTAAACACTGATTATAAAAAACAAAAATAGTATCTTGTGATTGTAGAAAAGGAGACACATGAGAAGAACACTATACTATATAAATCAGACAGGGTTGATTAGTACTGAAGGGTCTTAAGATCCTCGCTTTGTTCAAAAGAAGGCTTAGGCTTTGATAAGTTAATTATGCTAAAATTTCTAGACTAACCATTAAAAATACTAATAAGGGTATATTATTTCCAAAGCAGCAGAAATAAAAATGGACTAAATCTGCAAGACAAAAAAAATGAAGAGACTAAGAAACAAAAATTGGGCAAATATAACATACAAAATAAAATGGTAGAAATAAGTATAAATATATTAATAATTATATATTTAATACTGAAAAATATCAATAATCAATAAAAGTAAATAGACTAAATATTCCATTTAAACTTTAGTTTTGTCAAACTAGATATTTTTAAATGGTAGAAATGCTGGTTCATATTAAAATTATGTCACAAAAGATGTGTCTAAAACATAAAGAAAAAGACAGATTATCAGAAAAGAGTGGGAAAATCTAAATAATGCAAATACTAACAAAAGGAAAACATCTGTAACAATATTAATATCAAACAAAATAAACTTTGAAGTAAAAATATTACTAGAGATAAAGAGGATCTATATATGTATATTGATAGAAGTTTTAAAGAACACATAAGTCTAATATCTAATAATAACATAACCTTAAAACATATAAAGCAAATATGGACAAAACTACAAATAGAAATAGACAAATGTACCATTATGGTTGATGATTTTAGCATACTCTCATTAACTGAGAAATCAAAGAGTCAAAATAATCCACAGAGATAGAATATTGAACAATACAATTAGTAAATATTATCTAATGGATATATTTAGAACCCAGTACCCAATAACTATAAAATGTACATTCATTTTAAGCACACATGAAACATTTATGGAAATTGAATACATCCCAGGCTATTAAGCAAGCCTCAACAAATTTTAAGGATATAATAAGGTGATTGAAAAGAAAAAAATTATTACTTTTTTAACTCTTTGTAATTCACTAAAATAGAAAAATAAAAACCCTACTGAAGCTCTTGTACTTTCCATTTTTCTGCTTCTGAAATTTCATCCTGGCAAAGGGAATGAGAATATCAACTTCTCCAAGTTATTTCTTCATGAAACAAATAGCACATACCAATAAAAGCCATCGATAGATGAATAAAGATGTGGCATATGTGTGTGTGTGTGCATGCGCACACACACAAAATGGAGTATTATGCAGCAGTATAAAAGAAGAAAATCATTCCATTTGCAACGACATGGCTGGATCTAGAGAGTATTATGCTAAGTGAAATAAGTCAGCCTTACCATATGGCTTCACTTATATGTGGAATCTAAAAACAAGCAAACAAACAAAACAAAACAAAACAAAACAAAGACAGACTCAGAGACCAAAAGGCTGCTTACCAGAGGGAGGGGTGGGGGTAACAGATGAAAAGGGGAAGGGGACTATAGTCAATAACATTGTGACAAGTTTACACAGTGACAGATGATTACTAGAATTAGTGGGGTGATCACACTGTAAGGTATAAAAATGATGAATCACTATATTTTACACCTGAAACTAATACAATCAATATAAGATGGTATAGGGGGAAGATGGCGGCGAGTTAGGAGGAACAGAGTTTACGTCCTCCTACCCACTGGTCGATTTTCTGAGGAACGGGGCGAAAATCCAGCAGTATTCCAACACATATGATGATTGATGCCCAAGATTACAGGGGAATTTGAACATTCAAACGGTGAGACATTAAAACCTGGAGCTGTGAGAGGACCAGAGTCAGCCCCAGAC